>VURO01020152.1:0-21134 GCA_015108175.1 Pelvicachromis taeniatus
TAGACATCAACCATTGTATTTGTGGTTGAGTTTTATTCTGTGTTTACTTCACAACATAAAGTGTCCTACATCCCTACCCTCACCTGTGGTCACGAGCTGTGGGTAGTGACCGAAAGAACGAGATCGCGGATACAAGCGGCGGAAATGGGCTTCCTCCGAAGGGTGGCTGGACTCTCCCTTAGAGATAGGGTGAGAAGTTCGGCCATCCGGGAGGGGCTCAGAGTAGAGCCGGTGCTCCTCCACATCGAAAGGAGCCAGTTGAGGTGGTTCGATGCATCTGACAAGGATGCCTCCTGGGCGCCTCCTGGGTGAGGTGTTCCGGGCATGTCCCACCGGGAAGAGGCCCCGGGGCAGACCCAGGACACGCTGGAGAGATTATATCTCTCGGCTGGCCTGGGAACGCCTTGGTGTTCCCCCGGATGAGCTGGAGGAGGTGGCTGGGGAGAGGGAGGTCTGGGCTTCTCTGCTTGGGCTGCTGCCCCCGCGACTCGGCCCCGGATAAGTGGAGGAAGATGGATGGATGGATAGTTAATAAAGGACAAGTTCATAATTAATCTGGAACAGTTTGATGCATCGTTCAAAGGTACTTCCCTAATAAATGTTCTGTACATCAGAATGGTATGCTTCCAATATTATAAGATCCCAATATAAATGCATGCATGGTTGTGTGCCAGCTTTAAATCATAGTCAGACCCTGTAAGTGGAGCATTTACACACCTGAGTCACGTGCAAGCCATTTTTTTCTATTTATACATTGTGTTCAAACTCTTGAATAATCAAGAGGGAACTTGATAAAGACTCAATAATCAATAATATCTTTTCATTATCCACCCATACATTATAGACAGTGAGTATGTAATAGATAACAACTAATTACTAGAGATCAGCGTGAGAGACACTACATTAGTGAATCTTTAGTTAATGATTAGTTCATGATTATCGTGCCGTAGAGCACAATGACTCATTTTAATCGTGAGTCATTTATAATTAAGCCTGTTGCAAACAATGAGCCTCACGAAAGACGAACTACTCATTATTAATGATTTCGTGAACATATGTTATTCTTTCTATCAGGAGTGTCTGTCAAACGTGTTTCACTTCATCCGCATGCCAATTTGATCTCATGTGGGCTACACCAGTAAAACCCTTCCATAATTAAAAATCACAAGTCCAGGTGAAAAACACCTCACACCCCATTGTCTTCAAATTTTCCAGACAGCAGAGGGCATTCTTTCTTATTTAATTGTTTTCTATTATTAAATAGACAAGTATGAGTTGTAAAAAAAAAAGAAAAGAAAAAAAAGTGCAGTTTGAACAATATATCTTAGTTTTTAAATTAAGTCTTTTGTCATTTGATGTGCATTAAAAGAATAAAGTAGAAAACCACAAAACGTTCAAATGTAGAGTTTCTGTAAATAAACCAAAATAGTATTTTTTAAATTCAACAGAACATTTTACACTTTGCAAAAGCCAAACACCAGGCCAGTTCTGGGCCTTGGTTCCAGCACATGTTTAACATCCTTTTCTTTGGTCTCCCAGCTGTGCAACTGTCCCAACCAGTCATACATCATTTAGTCTATTTCTGGGGCTAGGACTTACAAAGACTTCCAAACTGTCTGCACTTTGACTTGGCAGAAGATCAAATGACAAATAGCGATAGGCAGGGTGTATGTAAATGTCTGAGGGATGTTGGTAACCCACAGTGAGTCTCGTGATTTGACTTCTGTAAATACAAGTCTAACCAGTTTGGACAAAAATAAATAAAAGTACTGAATGGAAGGCAAATAAACAAGCCATCATTACTGATGATGATTTATGTATTTGTGACATATACAAAGGACTGATGATGAAAGACCTGAATGACAGAAGTAATATGAAATCTGTCTCACCAGTAAGGGCAACATTTCTGGTTCCTTGGTTCAATTCAATTCAATTTTATTTATATAGCGCCAAATCAAAACAAAAGTCGCCTCAGGGTGCTTTACATTGTAAGGTAGACCCTACAATAATACATACAGTGAAAAAACCCAACAATCATATGACCCCCTATAAGCAAGCACTTTGGCGACAGTGGGAAGGAAAAACTCCTTTTTAACAGGAAGAAACCTCCTGCAGAACCAGGCTCAGGGAGGGGCGGGGCCATCTGCTGCGACTGGTTGGGGTGAAAGAAGGAAGACAGGATAAAACACATGCTGTGGAAAGTATGGTTGAATGCAGGGAGATCTATTAACACATGGTGAATGAGAAAGGTGACTGAAAAGGAAAAACTCAATGCATCAAGGGGGTCCCCCAGGTGTCAGAAGCTTATTGGTTCTCTCTTCTCTCCATCAATGTCATTTTAGATGTCTGTTTCAGGGCTCATGTAGACTTGGTTGAAAGCCATTAACCACCCAGTAGGGCAGAATACCTGCAGACTTTGGACAATATCTGTGAAGCCCAATATCTGTCCTAATAGGACAGCTTCAAGCCTGTCACACAGATCAAATTCACACCGACTTCCTAGAGCAGGAGCCGGGCTGTAAAGGGTTGAGGGGCCTGTTTCAGAAAAAACAGAGTGATGTGCTATAATTCATAAACTAGGGAGGAGACAGGCAGGAGAGCAATAAAAATATTTGTCATCAACGCTTTGTTTTTCACCCCGGTCATCTATGGCTACTATATGATATGATTCTTGTATGTAGAAATCTGTAGCTCTACAAAGGTAACACCATTGCTTTTTATGTCTTGTTTTTGAGACGTTTCACTCTTGCTAAATAAGCTAGTGGAGGTTGATTTTTTTTTTTTAATTGACAACTAAAAGATTTTAAAAGACGCCACTGTTTCTTAATTGTTTTTTATTCTTGTGCCACAAAACTAAACAGCATGCTAAACATGTAGAGGCTGTTAAAGGCAGTTTACACAAAGGAAACCAAGAGTATCAACACCTCCCTTGACCCCATGTGGAACTTCCAGAGAGGACGTACATCCTGAGGTTTCATGTTCTAGGTAATTTAATATAAAGATATTTAATGTGATATGCCAGAGAACCTGCTTAACAAAGTGTCCAATTAAGGCTTTGTAAAATAGTTAACTTGCAGAAAAGAGTATTTTTTTCAGTGGATTTTTACAACAATCTAATGCTGCTTAGTTTTTGAGTTGTGATTGAAAGCAGAAAATCTGAAACATTGCTGTAATTGCACTTTTTCGAAGCCAGGCTGTTAATCGTGTGTTTGATGAGTCATTCTTATGCTTATTAGCTTATATTTTCTCACTTGTCTTGAGATGAAAGGGGATCAGTCCATGTGGCACACAAAGTAAAGTGTGTCTGTTGTCCAAAAATAAGCTTTCAATAAACAGTAACCAGATATGCAATAAGGTTTAAGCCGATTCGTTTTACATATATTAAAACTAAGTTTATCCATTTCGTGTTTGTCAAATATTCACTAACGTTGTTTAAAATTACATAAGCCAAAAGGACACAAAATGCAACTAAAACAGTGTTGGCTTAAATAAGTTTGGAGTGTAAAAATTGAGAAAAATCAACTTCAAATAAGCTTTGTAAAGTGAAAATGTATCTTTTTATTGGTACCATACATTAATTATCAAGGGCAGAAACTAACCAAATCAAAAAAATATATATCAAACAATGATTTTCCTACAGGGTCTGGAGAAGGTACAAGTCACCATTCAAACTCAGTCATAACTGCTGCTGGATTCAACAGTAACAAAATGGAAATGTACAAAACAATGACAGAGCTTCAGCTGTTCATTTATTAGACTTTACAGACTCAGCATTGCTACCAAATATGCAGATTGAACTCAATGTGAGGCTGGTTTAAGAAGATGTGTGTATGATTCTGGTTATGAATACAAATAAAGACAATTTAGACAGAAAACTTATTAAAACAAACAAATCTGTTTAGCCAGTGACGAAACATGAAAGTCACTGGATAACTAAAGTTCAGCGAGCACATTCACTTGACATCAAGTTGTAATACACAAAATTGTGAATGTTAAGTGGGAGAAAAAAAATCACTTTCTGTATAGATGAATACATGACTGAATTTCTGAATAAATTAAAGAAAATAAACAGTAAAACCATCTCTCTATGGTGGCATTGTACCCCCAGGGGGAGTTGTAATTTACACGTTTTTAAAAAAAGGGAGGAGGGGAAAGAGAGAGCAGGTGGGAAGGTAGAGGGGACGGGTTCATGAATTTTCTCCTTTTTCCTAGTTTTGTTTCTTTACATTAGATCGGGATGGCTTTAGGTAAATCTAAGTAAGAATACATTTTATTACAGTCAGACAGAACTTTGCTACTACCTTAAATATACAAGCACAAATACACAAAAATTCAAATCTCAAAAAGAAGAAAAAAAGAACAAAAAGACAAAATAAAAACATCCACACTAAAGTATTTCTCTTTTATAAACATAAAAGATAAAAACAATATATTTTAGAGGGGGAAGGGATAAAAGTCCTGTGTTGCTCCTTGGTCTGTAGCTTTTTCAGTATTGGTAGAAAATAAAAAAGTAACAATTGAAATGAAGGCGTTTAATACAAATTAAAAAACATTCTAGGGAAATATATACTGTATAAAAACTCTTAAAATGTGTAACTGTGTGTGTGCGTGTGTGTTGTAAATGTTCTGTTTGAAAGACTTCATTCACTGTAGTCTAATCAGAGATATTTGGGCACTAGGGGGACTCAAAATCCTTCAATCATTATGTGTGTTTGTGTGTGTGTGCGTGCACACGTCTGTGTGTTTGACGTTTCCCTAGTGCCACATTTCACCTCTCTTACTAGTGTGTTCATTTCAAATGGTTTTACATACCGATTCTAAATCCTGGTCCATCTGCTTCAGCAAAGCCACCATTACACTCACGCTGCTCCTTTTCTCGTCTCACAACTTTCACAAACACACACACGCACGCACGCACACATACACACACTCTCTATTAACAAACGTTATGGGCGACCCGCACATCAGCAGAGCAGACCAGAATCCAGAGGCATGTTTAGCGTACGAGTCGTCCCTAAGCAACTCGCCACCATCTTGAAGCCCGACTGCCACCTTCCCCCTGCACCCCACCTGTTCCTACATGTGAACTTCAGTATGGATACTTTAGCGTGCACAGTTCTCCCCTAGACTAAGTCAGCACTCGTGCTACCCATCCAAAACTGAAAATTGGCAAGAGCAGATGGGACTTTTTGTGTATGAAATGAGGAAAAGGGAGCGAGAGGTGGGACACAGTGTCTAATTATCAGGAAGTCACCGCAATAATCAAAGATGTGAAACTTCCACCAGCTCGGCAAAACAGTCCGAGCCCCCTCGGGCTACCTGTGCTTGAATCTGAGCGCTACAGTGGTGTTTGGATTGGAGAGCAGATGATGGACTGTTACTGCAGTCATGGCTATTGAGGTGGGGTGGGGGCCTAGGAGTGACAGGGAGGGGTTAGGTTGAGGATGCGGGGCTCTGGGCTCTACTGTGATGCCTGTGAGGTGGGGTTGTCGCTCTTGCTCTCCTGGCTGGAAGGAGCCTTGTTGTTCCAAGGCGAGTTGGAGCCCAGCGCCGGAGAGTTGTTGAAGCTGTCCTCGTCATCTATGCCATTGGCAGCGTCAAACTGTGTGTTCTCCAGCCGTGTGATCAGGCGCTCATCCTCGTCGCCGAACTCCCCTCCCATCAGAGTGGGCTCTCCCACCACCATCACATCCTGCAGAGTTTTAAAACAGCACCAACCATCAGACCACTTGAATATCTTAGAACAGATGGCATATGATTCTATATCATACCAGCGATGAAATTAGTGCCTCTGAAACCTCCCTGTAAATCCACCTCTCAATTGTACCTGCTGTAGTTTTGGCAGGAACTCTAACCAACCAGCTGTTAATAATAAAGATGTATTGACCGTTAAAACTCTTGCTCTGACTTCTGATCTAAAATGCTAATTCAAAAAGTAATGGCTATAGACTAATGGCAACAACTAATTTTAAAGAAAATGAATACACTTTCTACCATGAAAGTATGAAACTAAACCTGTTACAAGGTTACAGAACCTGAGTCAGTCCTCAAAATATTTTTGTACACAGAATGACTGATTTATTGAGTCCTGCTTTTTTGTTTTTGTTGCCACAATGATGTGAAGTTTCCTCAGTAAATCCATGGAGCAGTTTATCAAAGAGCAAAATGATGATGTGCCGATGCCGAGAGCTCACACAGTAGCAAATGAGGGACACTAGATGGCACCAGCGCACTCACCGGAACTTGGCTGGACAGTGGGAAGCCACTACCAGGGCTCTTCTTTTTGTTGTTGTTGTTATTGTTAGTTCCTCCTCCTCCGCTGATGGTGCTGCCGCCTGACATCCTACGCTTCCGCCGTTTGTTAGGGGCTTGTCTTGATGGCTCAGCTACAGATAAGGAATAAAAAGAGAAAGTTACACATCCAGTTACCACATGTCAACGTGTCTGTGTCCCCTATCTTATCATGTGGTTCACCTACCAGGTGGTGCCACCATCCTCTGCCATTTCTGGAAGAGACAGGTCTTGAGGCAGTCTCTGGGGCTGAGGCTGTAGGTCTTGTGTCTGGACATCAGCTCCTGCATGGGCTCCAGAATCACACACAGCTGGAGGAAGGAACAGAGAGATGCCATAGGTTAGTGATTACCCATTTTTCAAGGTAATTAGAGATGCTCCGCTTGATTTATTACCAGCATTATCAGCTGGTGTTCAGCATTATTAGCATCACTGGTTGACTTGAAAGTTTGAGATCAGACAATGCGATGGGACAAAACATCAAGCAAAGCAATTTGTTATCACTTCGCAGCAACGTTAGAGTGGCTTAATCACTACAGAGGCATCTAAAGCTCATGTTCCAATCAATTTTCACATGGATGTGAGGTGGTGCAGCGTGCTGTGTTTAAAATGAGAGGCACGCCAGATGCAGAAAAACAAACAGCCTGCTAGTATCCAACTGGGTCTGTTTGTCAAGCATACAAGAACATTTAAAGCATTACTGTTCTGCAAGGGGATGTCACAAATAACTAAAGAGGGTATTTTCTCATGTGCCACACACAAAAATTTAATAAAGAGCTGTGATTATTTGCACAGTCGGGTAGAGGATGAAGAGCCTTTTTTTTAAAACGCAAATGGGGAAATAGCTGTTGAATGAAATGTAAATTACGCAGACATAGATGCTAGTAAAATGATGCCAAGATGATGACTTATAATATCCGCTTAAAGTTTTAAAGGTTCCTGTCAACAAGCAGCAGCTCTATGCTTGTAAAACAAGAGATTCAAGCAATCGGTCTTTAAGTGATGAATATGAGCCCTGCTTCCAGGTCCAAATTATTCTGCATTTATAAAGGCTGTTGTGTTTTTAACACGTTTTAATGCTTTGTATCTTGTTCTATTTAACATCAACAAGTGCCTAAAAACACTCAGTGATCACTGTTGGCCTCTCTTGGCTTTTATTACCACTATTCATTTTAAAGCTGAGTTTTTAAAACCTTACGATTTAAGGCAATGCAGCAGAATATTAATGACTAAGCTCGTACTGTGGATGGATTATCTCAGTTGTTCTCCCGACTGAAGTTTGGTCCGTTTACAGCTTCCTGCCATGCAACTGCATTTGTCCCTAACCATCAGGAACCCTCGTGTTAACTTTTATCAAGTGGAAAAAAGTTAGCGTTCATCCTACAGCTGTTTATATTATGCTAACATAGCTGTGTTGCTAGCACATTATTATATATGAGCTAGCCCATCTTCAGTAACCCTACAAACGTCACTGCTGTTTAGTTTCCTGTCCTCATTTATGTCAGACATGATAGCAGAGCTGTGCGTTTTAAGTTTTTCAGAAATCACTCAGTCAGAACATGGTATATTATCTTTAGCTAGAAACTAGCGAGCTAACTCCCTGCTAACGTCTAACTCCATTAAATTTCATAAATCCAGTTTTCATGGATGCCTGGACGTTAAACTTAGTTGTTACACCTGGTAGAGCAACCACACTGATCCTTTTATTAAAAATGAAACAATTTAGACAGTTTGTAACTCTTAGTGAAGCCACAGTGTTCATTTGACTTTTGACCTGGAGCGGAGTTTGGACCCAGAAACGGCTAATGACGTCAGACTTAAAGATCGGATTTGGCTACTTGCTCAAAGCAATGCTCTCCAGAGCCACGACTATTCAAAAACGCTCTACATACAGGGTCATTCCTGCATAGGAAGATTTTTTTGTAATAAACAATTTCAACCATACTTATATCTTTACTGTACATTAACAGAATGTGCTTATGTTGGTTGTCACCCCACAGATTTTCATTCTGAAACAGGATCTGTAAAGTGTCCAAAAATAAAAGTCTCTAGTTTGTACACGACTACAAGTTATATACTCATTTATAAATCAGACCACCTTTTGAGGAAGGCAATCATTCAAAGTGATTTAAAAGCAGGAAGTGTTCTGAACAGTCTTCTCACTTTACTGGAAAAAAAAAAAAAGTTTTAATATCTTAATAAATTTTTTTTAAAAAGATGCCGTATATAACATATGCTGCTGTTTAGCGGGTTATGCGATGTTCCTAATTAACTGTTTAATATCCGTTTTCACAGATAGAAATGTTTTCTTACAAAATTACAACTGGATCACGATCAAGACACAAGGAAAGAACTTTTTTTTTCAAATCCAAATGTTGCACATGCACTGCACTCACTCGGAGGTAGTTGAGGGTGGAGTTCGACAGGCCACATCTTGTTATGTTTTTGGACAGCTGGTCCAGCATCTGAGAGTCTTGGGCCTGGAAGGTATGCAAAGGAGATTAGAGAGCTAACAAACAGCGCGTGCGTCCATGTGGGTTCCCACTTTCTCTGCGTCCACTCACATGCATGGCCAGTATACTACGAGGAATGAGTTCACGGTGTTGTCGGATACTGAAGTGCCACGTCTTTATCCTCATCATGTCGTCAAACATGAACTCCAGGTACAAGCGCCCTTCTACACACACCTGCAGAAGATCAGAGAACTGGAGTTAGTACACAACCAAAGAGAGAAGAACAGAATCTATGCAGGACTGGGTACATGTTTACAGATTTAAAGATGAGTGTTTTTTGCAGTAGGAAATTCATTAATAAATTTGTTGAAAATATATTAAAAATCATTCTTGTTATACAGAATATCAGATTCTCACTATACGATGAAAACAAATCCCTACGTTATCTGCAGAAAAGGACAGTGCTAAGAGTCAACTTCATAATCAACTAAGTTACGTGTTACCTTTCATTTTTGCCACAGTAATTATACTCAAACTAAAAGTGCAGAGAGGTGGAAAGAGGTCACATTTATCATCAATGCAATGTCAGCCGAGTTAATAATCACTTGCGGAGAGCCTGGGACAGAGAGCCTGTGAACGACACTACGGGCTGAAACACTCCTAAATATGATTAAAACGGCAACTAACCACGTACTTAATGTCGTGGTGGCATGCAGGCTTTTCCTTTTACTCCAGGAGGCGACCAGTTTTTGATCTACACAATCAGTTTTATTATTTTGTTATTCATTTTATTTCTAAACTAAAAGAAGAAAAGAGGAAACATCCCTGATACGTTCATTTCAGGGACACAGCTCTAAACCCAGATGCTCCAATCAGCTGTTTGTAATGGACAGCCAATCAGATGAAAAGTGCCTTACAGGGAGAGAAGCTAAAAATTTATATCCCATGGAGTATTGGGGTCACATTAAAAAAAAAAAAAGATAATTTTGAGAATAAGTCTGAATGTGGAGATTACACTGATTGTTTAAATACAGTGTTCTATACTCTCTACAAAATGCCTTCTTTAGATGAGTTGGTGAAAGAAATTGATCGGCCGTCTTGTGATACAGCACACATCCTCTTTATTGGATGAGGGTGTAACTATTGATATTATTTCACCAACTCAGAGGGTACCGCAAACGTAAAATAGCGTATTTCGGACCGCAAGATAAATAAGGCTGCTCTAGTAGAGTCCGAATAAAAATTGCCGCTGGACATAAACAGGAAATCTTATCTTTAAATATCACAGTTATTAGAAGTACCACCTGTATTTGTCCTCAAAACCTACACAAACATACAGCGCACATACACACCTGTGTGAACATGGGTTTTCCATTCTGTGTGACCATAGTGCACTGATCACAGTCGAGGGACACAAAGTTATTATGGAAGGACTCCTTGGGATGTTTCAGTACATAGTAGAGCTCAGTGGCACCGCCCTCAAATATACTCCGGAAGTACCTCGGGATTAACGTCCGGCCAATTGCTGTAAGAAGAAATCTGACTCTGAAAAATCTGAATCTGAAAAATCTGAATTGGATTTGTGTAATTGAAATCGTTTCCTACTGTAACGTTTGGGTCCATCCTCCAGACAGAAAGTAATGGTCAGCATAGCATCGTCCTCAAAGAACTCTGTAGTAAATGCATCCCACCACAGGTTGTCGCACTCCTACGTTGCAGAAAGGAGAAAGTAATCCATTAAACACTTTTTTTAGGGACGTTTAGCGTCCATGTATGTGGCTGTGCACGCACACAAACCTCTGTCCAGTTCTGTAGTCGTTTGTTGAGCTCATATATTCTGTAGTCTGTCTGGTTGCCATATGGTGTGTGCCTCCTGAAAGAAACAAATTGAAAAGAACACAAAAGCATTGCAGTCATCAAAATGCAGTAGGGTTAACGCTCTCACAGATTCTTTAGATTTAGCTCAGTTTAACCCAGTTGAGGCTTACAGTATTACTGCAAGATCTCTAGGCAATTAAGATAAGAAAAAAAGAAATCTCACACTCTTATCTGTATTTGTATTACTGCAGTTTTTAAACCTGTCTGGGATAATGGGAAACAATGTAGTCTTACCCTATTCCTGGCTCCAGGTATGTGGGAGGGTACATTGGAGTGGGGCTGGAGAAACAAGAGACAGAGACATTATTACATTCAGCTATAGTGCTAACGTGCTCTCCTCAAGGAGCTAGTCTGTCTTTACAACCCCGGGACATGAGCCAAACGTGGCACAAATTGGATGAGACAGTAAATATCAATTCTCAGATGCACGGACACAATCAACAACTGCAGCCCATTTATTTATTTATTGCAAAATAACAATGGGTGGAAAAACAAAACAAAAAAAGAAGAAAAGAAAAGAACATTCTCTAACTTTACTGAACTACACAATTCAATGCAGTTTTTCTGGCTGTAAATATTCATCTCACACAGCAGTTAACAGTTTAAGCATTGCTCACAGTAGCTCAGCAGGTAAATGCTTTTATAACTGGTGGCGTAAATGATGGATGAATAACATTTTTCTACTCTGGTTTACAGCAGTACTGATGCAAACTTTAATTAGATGACAGAAGATCAGCGGCACTCCTAAAATACTAGGAATAAACCTTCATATGTTAAAAGGTGTTTGACCAGTGTGTGGTAACATTGTACAACGTATGCAACACGTAGGATCCAATACTGGGAGGTAGCGTTACTCAGTTATAACAGTATTATGCCAATACATCATCTCTAGTCTTGATGGTTTTTTTTTTTTTAAAGCATAATGCATTCAATTATTAATTGAGGTTTGCATGTTCTCACAATCCCTGTGTGCGTTCTCTCCGGGTACTCCAGCTTCCTCCCAGAGACCAAAGACGTGGATGTTACAGTAATTGGTGAGTCTAAATTGGCCATTCATGGGGACGTGAGTGTGTCATCTCTCTGTGTTGCTCTGTAATCGACCATTTCAGTCGGGCTCGGCTGTGCCCCCTCACCCGCAAGTTCCATAAGTAACTTATAAAAATGGATGGATTAAATAAATATTGAACTAAAAATTCCCAGGAAAATTCACGCTTCACGCCAGCTTCGCTCTAATATAACCGACTCTTGTAACGCTGATGTGCTCATAGTCACACCTACCGCATGTGCTCATCTCTCTAAACACTTTGAAATGAATGTGCAAGCGCTGAGTGGCTACACTGATCCCTCACAAAACGTGGGAAAACAGACTGAGGAGGATTTCTGTCTGTTGGTTTGATTTTAAATTAAAGGCTTAAAGTAATTATGCATTTTCAAAGATACAAGATTTCCTTCGTCTCTGTTCTTCCATGTTTGTAGAGCAGAGCTGAGACAGCTAAAGTGAGGATAATGCTACTTAAGTTGATAACTTGCTATGTTATTGTAAATGCACTGCAAAAGCTTTGTGACAACAGTTTGAATGCACAGAAGCATTTGAAAGACATTTGACAGCTAACAGAAAACACACACTCACACACATAAAAACACTGCTGGCCCCATAAACAGTCAGCTAGACTCATTTTTGGCAAGATTTACAAACACAGCACAGAAAGCGGAGAAATGAAACTCACCCCACGTCTCTGTCCAGCATGGTGCCGGGGTGGAAAGGAGGGAAAGTGCTACCGTTGGGGGGCTCCTTGGGGGAGTACAGCTTGAATGACTTGGAGGAACAGCCTGGAACAGAAGTGTGTGTACAGGGTTCAAATATATTACAATATATATTTGTAATATATATTATTATAATTAACTAATGGCAGACGAAAACCTGTGTGACCGCTAAACCTGACAGAACATGACATGTGTATAGTAAGCATGTCAAATTTAGACACAAAAGCAGCATTGTCCATAAAAAATGAATTAACTGAAAATAAGCCAACTTTGCAATATCGATAAAGCTGAGGCTATTGAGAAAAACAAAACAAAATAACAACAAACAAAGATGATGATGTCTATCAAGGCTGTACAAAACTGAGTTAGAAAAGATACAAAGGCCCATGATACGGGCACCAGATCTTGCCTTCTTGCCCAAAGTAAAAAGTAAACTATGGTTTTGGAGAACTGCTACACCTCTGATCCCTAATCAGCCTGAAATAACCAGTATGGTCCAGTTTTAACTGCACTAATTCCAAGGTCTTCCCTGAATGACTAATTTGTGGTGCATTAAATTATAAAACAATACAATGGAAGAAAACTCTTGCTGCACTAACATAGAAACTGCTGTCTTACAATGAAGTACTAAACAGTAAGTCAGAAGGAACTCCAAACACATAAGAAACCATACTGATGACACACGCGCACACACACAGACACAAACACACACACAAAGATCCAGTCCCTGTTCTACTCTAATTGCCTGGCTCTTTTATAAAGGCCATACAGGCGTGGCGGCCTGTGGGTCACGACCTCTGGCGTCACCATGGTGAAGCCCCACCTCCTTCATATCTCTCTGTGGTGTCGCTGCATATTAAACATATTTATGTCACTGTATGTCTGAAGGAAAGATATAACCAAAGGGGAGGACTTGTTTCAGAGGAAAGTTTGTTATGAAATGAGAACATGATGACGTAAGATGTATAGTAAACAGTTAAACCAGTAAAAAAGTAGTGGTAACACTTAATAGCACATATCTGCAGATACATTGGGTTGAGGTGGGCAGACAGAAGCTGCCTCACCTTTAGAGTCATACGCATTAGGATGGTGTTCCTATAAATCACTGATATATGAATCCTTATGAAATCGATTCCAGTGAAAGGAGGAATTGCATCCCAAATAAGTTGTGAGTACCAGCAGCCATCACAGCTCTTACAGACGCAGAGGTAAATTAATTAAAAAAAGTTTTCCATAAAGAGTATAGAGGCATAAAACATTTCCATCTTTCTTTAAAAAAAAAAAAAGTTAAAAAGAAAAGGCAATAAAACACTCATCTATTTGAAACCATGGCTTCAAATCGAGTTAAAAACAAGCTGTTTACTATGTGCAACACTATGCTATGGGCTGGATGCACCACCAGAAGACTGATAAATAAATAAATAATCGATTCTTTGTGTGTCCATTAGTTGTTGAGAGCTCCATTAGCTCCTCTCCTCTCCCGTTAGCGGTTAATGACAGGCAGTCACAATCACATCAGCTGGACTCCACTTCCTCCACTGGGAATCGTGTTCCTCTCTTTTACAAGCACACAGTACACAATGTCGACAAATACATACACATTAAACATACACACATCTGCTTGCGGACAGAAACTTTTAGAGCAGATCATCTGTCAAACTGGCACGGATGCCAAAAAACACTTAACTATTGACTTTTCTTCATGCTCAGCCGCCAAAAAAATCAACCCAACATCACAACATCAAGTCTCCTCTAAATGGGGATATAACCTGTCGTGGTTGTGGAGTCATGCCACTCAAGACAGTCACCATGATTGGTATAAGCGATAAGTATCCAAACGGTCATTTGTGAGCCGAATTAACCTGAACCATACTGTGAAACTTTGAACGTAAAGTGACACCGGTTTAGGTTGTTTCGGCATCTATCCTTCATAAATTTAACTGCTAAAGAAGATTGGATGTGGAGTTCTGCGGCTACAAAGGCAATTAGAATGGCACCAAGCTAGCATATAGTTGCTAGCTAGGCTAAATTTATTACGGGACCCGAGCGAGCTTAACAACAAAACGCCAAACAATAATAATGTGAAAAGCAATACATTTATGTGAACAAACAAGACACTACACATAATCCCGATCTCCTCAACCACAACAACGGTGACTGTGTACAACACTGTCTCGTAGGCCTGCAGGGCAGGCTAACGTCAGCTAGCCAGAAAACTGTTTGTAACCAGTTAGCTGGTTTTAGCCTTCCTGCTAACGCCTTAGCGTTAAATCCCTTCGCAAAGAAAAAGCACTCAAAAAGAGGAGCAATTACACCGGCGGCAGCTCCTACACCAAATGTAAACACCACAAAGGCTAAACGTTAGAGTCGAGTAGTATGTTTGGGGGAAAGGCGACCCTTTACCTGCAAAGAAGTCCAATCAGAAAATTGATGTTTACAGATCCGTGCTGATAGACCGTGTGTACGCTCCGTGCGTAAAAACGGATAGGCCCGCTGGACGGCGGTTGGCTGGACGCAACGTACCCTCACAATACGTCCCTTTGAATTGGATCAATAAAAAAATCTCCTCGAAACGGAATAAGGCCTAAATTGCGGGAGTCGGTCGGTTATGTTTTGTCCCGCATGAGGCCTTGTCAGTGGGCTGAAGCCTGCTGTGGGTTTACATATGGACCCCGATGAGCCCTTTGTTCACGGGAGGACATGAACAATAGCTGTAGGCCCTCCTCCTCCTCTCCCTCTGCAATGCATTTGCTCCTCTCTCCTCTGCCCAGCACCGCCAGCCGCCCTCTTCCACTCCTCCTCCTCCTCCCCCCACTAATGCACAACTGCACATAAAGGTTGTCTGGTAAGCATTTTTCCCTTCCTCCTCCCTGCATCCCATATCCCTTCCTTGTAACTGACACGGATGAGAATTGTCCTAATGCAACTCAGTGGAGATGAGCGTGGAGACAAAGATCATGCTGACTGCAAAGTGGTTGTCATGTTTACCTAATTAGTGAACATAGGCTTGCTGCAATCAACTTGAGCTGAGGCAGTGACAACCAAGGTCCCTGGACCCAAGCAGGATGCACAGGGAGCATGCAAATGTGATACACATACATTTGCATTGGAGCAGTCCCATTGGTCAAAAGTACACCAAGATCTTATACATTTACATTTAAAGACAGCAGGATAAGTTTGTCAATTAATTCTGCCTTTGAGTTTGTATGCTGAAGTGCCCAAGGTGGACGAGTAAATCCCTTAACATCAGGAATCTCTACCCTCTTTTCCTCTCCGAGTCTGCGCGCGCACACACACAAGCGCACACACACACACGCAAAACACTAAGCCAAAAGGAGAATCCCACAGGCCTCTAAATCTGCTTAAATCGCCTCAAATAATAATCAGATATTCAGATCACAGCCAGCAGAGATCTCACCCATATGTCCAAAGTTGTGATATAAAAAGAACAAACAGTATTAGGACAGCAATTTTTCCATATTTATGCAAGTGTCATACCTAACACGCAAACTGATCTACAGCATCTAACCCCAAAGGACAGAAAAGACAGATTATCCCGTATCGAGGATGTAAAGTAGTTTCCTTTCACCCACTAAAGAACTTTCCCCTCCTGCTGCACTCTTAAGGTTGTTACAGCCACCAGCACGAACACGGTTCTCATTAATACACCACCCATGCACACTGGGAGTGAAAACAATGTTTCATAAATGATTTATTCATAAATTAAGCCGCTGTTGCGAGCTGCTCAGTAAACAGGTCTTCATAGAGGATGCTGTGAGACTAAACATTGGTGCTGATCAGTAATATCGCATTATTGCAACATTATAATAACATTTATGATCATCATCGTTATTAATATCATTATCGTTATGTTCATCTTCACCTCTTAACTGCACTACAGATAACACATATAAAAGACAGAAAATATGTACATCAAAGCCAACATGAGTAGAAATGCAATTTAAAAAAAGAAAAAGTTTATTTTAACAAATGTTGGTTTGCGGAACCATTTAAGCTTCAAGCATCAGTTAAACACGTTGTTTCAGTAGGTTATGATTTGCTGCATGTGTTCGACATTTAAAATCCCATTTGTTGTTCTGATGGTGTAATATTTTATCCTGAACTGGACTTGTACTGTGTTTTTACTGCAGTGGTATGCAAATAAAGATGCCATTTTTTACACATTTGATTAAAAACATTTGTATTTTTACTATTTTTTTTATTTTTTGCTTAATATTTAAGTATTTATTCATGCTGGCATTTTGATACGCTGTATCTAGGTGTGATACATTTTATTGTATATTTATTTTTATCCTTTTTTTTTCATTTATACATTTAAAATACTTGGATATGTTTTTCAAATGATGGATCTGCTTGTTGGACATCTATCCCGCCGGGATCTGCTGCTCTTATATCCCCAAAATGAAGACGGCAACTCAAATATGACCCCCTTTGTAGACTCTGATGTATAAAATCCAGAGTATGGTGAAGTGCACTTTCTTCCAGAGCCAGGCATGTAGAGAGGATAAGCCTCTATAAGGCCCGTCTCTCACCCGACCAGCAACAAAGATGCCCGGGCTGACTTTATGTATATTGGTTTGACCATGGTAAGCCTGTGACATGAGCTCTTCACAGCTCGCGAGGCTGCTGTCAGTCCTTTGGCAGCATCTTTGTGTGTCTAGTACCAGGGGGAGGTGTAGTCTGTTGTAGCTAAGAGTGTCTGTTGTGGGTGACTTATGTGGATTTGCCTATCTTACATTGGCTGGCCCCTGTCACTATGGCAACATGAGCAGTCATTGCTGACACAACCAGAGAGAGAGGCTAAGAAACATCCATGGAAATGGACACACAAGGGTTAATCCTGTGTGTGTGTGTCTCCCCAAGCTCAACCATTGAAATGGTACATGACGGGGTTAATCCCCAGTGCGTGTGTGCGTGGTGGGGTGATGGAGAGGAGGTGGGGGTGGGAGGTGTGTCAGGATAAGGCTTGAAGGGCTTACACACACCATCTCCTTTGCTCTCAGGCATAGGGACAGCCTTATCTTCAACCAGCACCCCAACCAGTGAGGCACACGGGTACACTCACACAGATCTGCCCAACCCTCGCTTCATCAGCTTGCCTCATTTTCCTACAGTTAAACATTCACACCTAAAGCCATGAAGCCATGTATAATAAGTGCTCAAAGCATGCACACATGGTGTTTTCACTAAGCCTACACTTTAAACCCACAAGTGCAACCTGTTTAAATTGACCTTTGTTAAAGTCAAGAGAGTAAGAGACTGAACTCGTACAGCATTTTTTTTGTATAGATGTGCTGTACAAGTTCTTTCATTTCAATAAAAGAGAAATCAGAATTCTCTTGGACGACCGTTTTGTTTGACCTCAGAGGGTTTTGTTGCCTCGTCAGCTGTGAGAAAGACAAAAAGGAAAAGGTCAGCAAGACAGACTTACCTCCTTCAGACTCTAGCTGTTCTGACATCGCCATTTTGTCACCTACAAATGCACTTTCACAGCTACACACTGATCTAACTCAGAGCCTGAGTCTGTGTTTTCATGCCTCTCCCTCTCTCTGATATCTTCCATGTCCAGACTGTCAGGCTCAGGGGCACGAGGAGGGGGAAGGAGGATGCCTACAGTCTGTGTGTGTGTGTGTGTGTGTGTCTGCCTGCCTTGCATGCGCATGTGTGTATGTGCATGCTATCGTGCACATGTGCAAATGTGTGCAATGTGCCACTTCCACTTACTAGTCCACAGGAAACTCAACTGCACATGCATCTGCCAGAGTTCTGATAAGAACCATTCCCGTCAGCCTCCCTTCAGCACAATCCTAAGCACTGATCTCAGGGCAGTTTTGTGTTGGTATGACTGCAAAAAAAGCCCTGACCAAGCTGATCCCAGCTCAAAGATGAGTTCCAACTGTAGAATGAGTGACATCAGTTAAGTGCTGTTTTTTCCGTTTTTTTCCTCAAACAGGAATGAAAACAGAACCACTCCTCTTTTCATAGATAGCATTCACTGCATTTCTTTCCCAAAGCTAAAAGCAAGCCTGCTGTTTCTCGACTTTTTCCACTTCACAATATTAAATAAGTACTTTAGACACATCAGTGGCACACACTGTCCACACGGAAGCTAGCTACATGTCTCTGGGGCTCGTTTCACTGGTGTCTGCCTGCCAGATTTGATACATTTGGCAGCTCAGATCTCTTTACTCCATTATTGGATCAGATGGGGGGGGGGGGGGGGACAGAGATCTCTCTGTCTGATTCAGCTCTGATAAAAGATCCAAAAGACAAGCTGCCACTTTTTGGAGGAATGAGCTCTAACAGAGTACAGTGGCCAGCTTTAGATCAAAGAGACTGTGAGCCAGAAGAGCTGCAGACACTTAACTGCAGCAGGACTTCAGCTGTAGTTATTATAATGGATTTAAGGTTGAGGGTTAAAGTAAAATGTCTTATCTCAACAGAAAAGTGTACAACAGAAGAAAGTAACATTCACGTTAATTAGCAGCATGGTGGCTCACAGCAAGAGGATTTCTTTGTGGAGTTCAAATGATCTCCCTCAGCCTGGGAGGGTTTTCTCTAGTTATTTCTGCCATTGAACAGCATCCCGTCTGGGCCCAGGACACTCTCATAAAAGAGATTCCTAATCTCAAGAGCTGTACTTAGTTATTACATAAAGGCAAAGTTGGACAATATGACAATACTGTGAGATTAATAGCAGTCTACTGTCAGATTTCCTTTGTGTACTTAAGCGGGATACAAGTGAAACGTGTGTAATAGACACTGATCGGCCACTTTGTTGGGTACACCTTGCACCTTCCCTTCAGAACTGCTTTAATTCTTTACGGCACAGATTCAAGAAGGGGCTGGAAACATTCCTCTCAGATTTTGGTCTATATTGACACAATAACACAATTTGGTGCAGATTTGTTAGCTGCACATCCATAATGTGAATCTCCTGTTGCACCACATCCCAAAAGTACTCTGTTGGATTTAGATTCTATGACTGTGGAGCACATTAGAGTACAGTGATCAAGAAACCACTATGAGATGATTTGACTTTGTGACATGGGATGATAGCCTACTGGAAGCAGCGATCAGTAGATGGGTGGACTGTGGTCATAAAGGGATGGAGACTGTAGGCTGTGGTATTTAAACAATGCTCAGTTGGTACTAAGGGGGACAAAGTGTGCCAAGAAAATATGTCCCACACATTACACCACCAGCAGCAGCAGCAGTCTGAATTGCTGGTAAAAGGCAGGGTGGATCCATGCTTTCATGTTGTTTGTTGCTGCAGCAGAAATTGAGGCAAAGTTTTTCCAGTCTTGTATTGTCCAGTTTTGGTGAACTTATCCAAATCAAAGCCTCATATTTCCTATTCTCACCTGGCAGGAATAGAAACAGGTGGGATTTTCTGCTGCTGTAGCTCACCTGCTTCAAAGTTTGGCATGTTGTGCATTCAGACATACTCTTTGGCATACTTTGGTTGTAATAAGCGATTATTTGAGTTCCTGTTGTCTTCATATCAGCTCGAAGCCTTCTGTCCGTTCTCCTAATATTTATCAGGGCATTTTTGCTGGAGAACTGCTGCTCATTGAATATGTTTAATGTTTGGAGAATTTCTTTTAACATCAGTTCAAGATAATGCGAACATCAGGTTCTGCTTCTATATCACCTGGTCAAAGAGATGTGAACAGGTAGCCTGAATCTAGAGTTTTCATCACAAAACAGCTTTACTACAGCTTCTTGGGCTGTCTAAACATGAGTAAGTCATTTTGACTTATGCATTTAAGTCACAGAAGACCCCAAAAAGAGAGTGTGTGTGCGTGCATGCATATTTCTTTCCCCCATAAATATATCTCAACTGTAACTTGCGGAAAAGCAATATAGGTAGTAACAATTAGGGATGGAAGTAGAAAACCCTTACATTTAAGAACCAGTATCAAATGGTCTCATTTATAAGAATTGTATGCCTCTAACCTCATGAAATACTAATACTGCTGTGTTTGTCTAGCTAGTCTGTACAAAACAGTGATATTAAACTCATTTCAGTGGAGCGTAAGTCCCAACTGGTTCTTATGTCTCTCCCTCTGTGTTCAGATTTAGATAATAACAAAAGATATTGTAAAGCTCAAAGCTTGAGTAAGCTTATTTTCTCCATTTAGAAAATTAAATAATAAATAAAATATATAATAGGATTAATATTTAAAAACGATTCATTTCTATCCCTATTAAATATTGGACAATATTAACATCCCCAGTCCAAAATAATGAAGCATAACACAGGTCCTATAACACAGGTGCCTATAACACAGTGCCTATAACACAGTGCCTATTGATATTTTGTTATGAAAAATAAATATTTAAGTACATTTTTTTAGTGAAGGACTTTTACTTTGAAAGGACTTGACTGCTTTTACTTAAACGATCTGAATCTTTTGCACCCCGCAGCTCAACTGTCAGACGGGAAATTGTTATTGATGCGTCTCATTTGCAAGAGAAAACAAAAGTGCGACAATCAAAACAAGCGACACTGAATATAAATGGATCTCTGCTGTTGCTCAGCAGAGATCCATCACTCATTCATCTGCTTTACAGTCAGGAGAAATCACTGTGGAAAATTCTGACTGACCTACAATCTGCAGCTTGTCCTTTGATAGCAGCGCCCTCTCGTGGCCACAGTGAGCCAGTGTCTTTGTTTTCATGCTGCCCTACAGGTTTTTTTTTTTTTTTTTTTTCCCTCCCTGG
>VURO01020154.1:5452-33765 GCA_015108175.1 Pelvicachromis taeniatus
GCATCCATCTCTGCTGTCTGTTGTGCTGTGAATGTCAAAACCCAGAGGCTCTAACACCCTATCTGACCCCCCCCCCCCCCCCCCCCCCCCCCCCCCCCCCCCCCCCCCCCCCCCCCCCCCCCCCCCCCCCCCCCCCACGCGCCCCCCCCCCCCCCCCCCCCCCCCCCACACACACACACACATATACACATTTCCCCCCTCAGGTTCCAAAGTTCTCGCCGTCACACCCAATTAAAAGCGGATCAGTGACAGTGTGGCTCACTGCCCATGCAAATCCCCGGCCCACGCTGGCTGGGTTTGGAGCTGCCATTCCTATCTGAGGGGATTTCACACATTACGCTCTGCTGCATGGACACAAACACACACACACACACTTGCACAAACACTCCCAGCAGCATCCCAGCAGTGCTAGAAAAGTCTCCACATCAGAGAAAGTTTTGTTTTTGCGTCCACATGAGCACATTCCTCTGTTAAGTGTTTTCGGTTGGGAACTGGTAAAGTAATCCCTCAGGTGAGAAAATTGAAACTGTTGCTTCTGCTTCTGATAAATTAGGAAGTTGCTGAGAGGAAATCCCTGGGATAACTGTGGCTGTAACATAATGTGGCGGGACGCACTTTCAGTTAGGTCGGGTATTAATCTATCGTTAGACACAAGCAGCCCAAAGACTGAGCAACACTCAGCAAACACAGTGGCAGATAACAAATGAATAATCCTGTGATTAAGGTGTTGGACACTGTGGTTGCCACCCACTCAGCGTCCCAGTGACACGATCCTGAATGAACTGCTGTACAGTTTCTTCAAAGCGCTGATCAGAAGTGATGTTGTGCAACATCAGTAAAGGTCACAAGTAATGACAGAGGTTTTTAAAAAGAGGTTCACGTCATATTTCAAGTCCTACAAAGTCATTAAAGAGCACAAATGCATACTATTGAGCAATTTTTTTATTTACAATTCTACCATCATGTGAAACTTTTGTCTAGTGATCAGCTATCAACATCTTTTACCCTTTTACCTGATGATTTCAAGCTTTCATTGAAAAATTAAAGCACATGCAACAAAGTTTCCCATCTGAAGCTGTAATTTGCTCACCATTATTTTCTTTTGGGGTTTTCTCGGTCCAGTTACGATTGTTTAGGTGTTTAGAGAGGCAGGTCAAAGGAGTTCGTTTGGTTTGTTTTTAAATAAAGAGCTGTTTTTGAGTCTGCTTTATGCAGATTTGAAGTTTAGCCTGATTAGATATCTGTATATATATTTTTTTAAAATCCTGCTCAGTCAAACTTAAAATATGCCATATCCTATACAAATGTAAATTGTGGTTCACATCAGCCTGATAACAATCAGTCTGGAGCATTAGCTCGCATTTGCCAGAGCTTCTGGATTGAGCCCTGTGTTGATTTTATCAAACTGGTTGCCATGGCAGCGGCTGCGCTGATCCTTTCACATCCTCAGGGCAAAGGTCATGGAGATCAGACAGAGGTTTGGGTCAAGCAAGCAGGTTAAACACCTTGTGAGGGATTAGCAGACTATGAGGGAGGTGGAGGAAGTCTTCATTGGCTAATGTTTTTCTCCACATCTCACTCAACCACCTCTAGGACACACACATGCTATCTAACACGGGCAAGCACACACTGACCAGTGTGGGCCAATGCAAGCACCTAACAGAGTGAGGGGTCAGATAAGCTCATCTCTGCTGGTGACAAGGCAGATGTCAGAGAGAAAGGAGAGCACGTCTAATTGAGACACGAATGCGATCCACGCATAGATGTGGGCAACAATAAACAAATGTAGCTTTCTTTGAATTTGAATCACAGGGAGAAAAAAATGAGCCAAACTAAAGGCTGACCAGATTTCCAAATGCTTATAACCTGTGAACTGAAAAAATGCAGTGTGTGTAAGTATTATTGTAGGATCTACCTTAGAATATAAAGCACCTTGAGGCGACTGTTGTGATTTGGTAAAGTTTAAATAAAATTGAAATTAAATTGAAAAAAACCACAAAAAAAATCCCACATATAATAATCAGGGGATACTTTTGTTTTAAATTATGGTTTAATGACTAAATAAATCAGTAAGCTGAATGCTCAAAAACACACCAGACAGACCCTCAAAGATGAGAATTAATTACCTTTCAATATTTGTACATTTGTTAATTGAATATTTAGGCCTGAAGACCTGTTGCTTCTTAAAACTGTCATGGTACTCAGTCCTCGCCGGCTGACCAGCCATGGTTGTGAATTGCGTAATGTCCCTCGTTTCCCCTTTTACTCGTGAGTCTGTTGAAAGCTGTGTCCCAATTCAGGGGCTGCATCCTTCGGAGGACCCGGCCTTCGCGGTCTACGTGGGCCGCGTCCTGAGAATGCCGGAAGTGCGAGGCTTGTGAAATGGGACGGTCTAGCCTTCAGATTTGCATCACCAGCTGTTCCCGTCCTTACCGCTTCTCCCTGCCCTTACCGCTTCCACCTCCTTGGTTTTACCGTCTCCATTGCTGCCGCCAGTGGTGGAAACTGGAATTGGCTGGGCCTTGCTATGAATTCTGGGATATGGTGGGCCACAAAGGATACACCCGACTCATCCTTCAAATTCAGGAAATGAAGGACGCATTTGTCGACAGCCTTCATCGCTTCGCTGTGACGTAACCGGTCTACAAATGCGGCCCACGAAGGATGCAACCCCTATATTGGGACACAGCATGTGTGTGTGTGTTTCTGTGCGTCGGTGTCCTGGTTTCCCTGTGATTCCAGGCCTGAAGGGTGTTTTTCTGCTGTGAGACCTGCCGCATGTGAGGCGTAATCACACGCACCTGCAGCTGATCAGCCTTGACAAACCTATTGCAGGAAAAGGATGCTTGGATCTTGCTAGCATAATGGACAGAATTTTGATGGGGTTGCCACACAAACGCAAAGCTGAAGATGAAGCATTGCCAAATATGCCAAACCAACTTCCTTCCAAGCCAAAGACTAGAAAATATGATGAAGCATATTTTGTCTTTGGCTTCACCTGCACGGTGGGTAATGAAGAGAGGCCGCAGTGTATTGTCTGTCTTAAAGTGCTAGTTTGTGACAATTTAAAGCCTAACAAGCCAAGATGCCACTTGGAGACAAAACATTCAGAGTACAGAGACAAATCAGTGGACTTTTTCAGACGAAAACTGTTGTGCTCAAAAGCATCTGTTTTCTAAAGCTGCATGCTCTGCTCAGCTCCTAGAAAGTTGCCTACCGAGTGTCACAGTTAAAAAACCACACACAACTGCGGAGGAATTAATATTTCCCTGTGCTATGGATATGGTTTCAACAATGATTGATGATACAGCTAGCCAGCCACCTATGGTCCATTCCTCTGTCCAATAATACAGGCGCATTTATGAAAAACCGTACGTGCAGAGATAGCTCAGTAGGTCGAGTGTTCGCCCCATTATTGAAAGGCTGGGGGTTCGAATCCACCAAACGACTACCCTGAGGTAACTGAGTTGAGCGACGTAATGGCATTGCCACATTCAACTACATCAAAACATGACCTGTGAAAGCAGATTGTTTTTTGGCATTGTGTGACGAAATGTGCTACAGATCAAAGCTGGCAGTTTCTGCAACCCAGGTTGAAAAGATTTGCAGCAACAAGAGGCCCACACCAGTCACTGAAAAGATGTGAGGTTTTAATGTGTTATTTTTGCACAGCAAACCTTTAATTTGTTTCTTTTTCCTCTAAGGGAGTTGTTTATGTTTTTAAACACATTTGCACAGAGAAGCATTTTGGAAAAATGTATTGCTAGCAATTTTGAATATTCTTACACAGGAAAAAACCCAACAACTACTCATAAAATAACCATAAAGATGGTTTGTTTTTCTGTGATTTAAAAGAGTTAGTAGTTTATTTTATTGCAACCTGTAATTTACTGCAGTTTACCTTTATTTGTTTAATTGCTTACAAACTGCAATTGAGTTTGAAAACAAAGTGTGTGTGTGGTTGGAGGATGTGTTTGTGCTGGGGGGCAAAGATTGTCTTGTAAAACAAAGGGGGGGCCTAGCAAAAAAGTTTGGGAACTGGTCCTTTATTGTCTGACCGGTATATTAACCTTATGATGTCTGCACCAAAATTCATGGCAATCTATCAAAAAGCTGTCGAGACAGTTGACTAAAACCATGAAATTTCAATGTCATGGTAATAAGAGTGGAAAAAGTAAGGAAATGCTAGGAGGCTGCTAGCGTCAGTAGGTTATATCATCTGTTGATTATGAACGTATCTACAAAATTTCAGGACAATTCAAGACCTAAGTAGGGATGGGTTTAAAATCAGTTTTCCTGATTCAAATTGATTTTAGTTTGAATAATTCGATATCGATTCATTAAATCCTTAATCGATTTTTAAATAGACGTCAGAATCTCTGGTTAAAGCTCACAAAACTATTTCAACAGCCGCAAAACAGCTATAACAGCAAACAATTAAAGAGCAGGTAAATGGAAAATGATGTAAACACAAAGCGCAGATCCCCCCGTTCACCCGATGACATGTACACGGACACGCCGTCGGGTGCTGAAAGCCGACATCTCACAGATTCTGAAGCTGCAGGTTTTGTCACTCTCCGACCAAAATTTACTTAACCAACAGTAAAAGAAAATCAAAACTACGCTTCGTGTTTGAAAGATTTTGTGATGAGTTCCCATTTACTTTTGCTGTTTTGCTTTCACCGCGATAAAATCACATCTCCTGCATGGCTCCCTCTGTCAGTGTACTTCAAGAACAGTTTCCCATGAAAAATCTCTTTTTTCTCCATTATGTAATGTTCATCTGATTCATGGTTTTCTTCCATTTTTGATCTACTACAGAATATTTTTAAGGGGGTGCTATAAAAGACCATGCCAGGAAAATCTCCTTCATGTTTTTCTTTGTTTTATCTTCAGTTACTTTGACACAAAGGCAACTGCTGTGATGCTTACACCTCTGATGAAGTCAGATATAATTATTATATATTTTTTGTTTTTATATTTGTATAAAAACAAGTGTCAGTTTTGATTTTAATACATAGATATAAAAATATTAAAATGTACTGATAAATGATCATAATATTTCTCGCTGTATGAGTCAAAATTCGCTGTATGATTCGAATTGGGAATCGAATTGAATCGGGACCTTGTGAATGGGAACCAAACCGAATACAGAAATCTAAATTGATACCCAGCCCTAGATCTAAGTGCTTGGATCAAAGTTGTGGAAAAAACAGGAAACACTGTAGCAAAGGCTAAACTAACAGATTATTAAGATGTATCATAAGCTGAAGCTGTTTAAGTGCTGAACATGTTACCTGTATCAGGTGAAGGGCAGTCTGATGAGTCAGATGACTGGTCCAAAGACAAACAGGAAGTTGACAGAGGGGCAATGGCCTCCAGTTCATCAAACACATGAGACTGACTGCAGCTTATCTCAGAGCAGCGAGATGCTGCTGAGCGCCCTGCAAAAGCACAGAGTGGGTGTTTAATATTATGATGATCATACAGATGATGATGATGATGAAGATGAGGATTTAATGTATTTTTAATGATATGTGTGGGCACAGTGAATTATTGCATTCAAAAAGTATTAGGACACAGTACAATGCATGTAAACAACAGGAAATGTAAGCGCTAAATAACATGACTGCATATTTTTGATTTTAACATGTTTAAATCTTACATTTTCTCACTCTGTGAAACAACTTTTTAAAGTAATATATTTTGATTATTTCCAAGTGAAGACTTAAATCTATTTTTATGTTCTGCTGCTATAAGATTATTAAGAAAATTTGATTAAAGCTATGTCCATTTGCTATATATGAAGCTACAGTTAGCTCAGCTTGCTAGTGTGCCATATAATTACCCATACAATTGTTTTTGTATGTGTATAAAAAAGATTTTTAAACGTATATCATAGCTATATTGTGTACATTAAAGGTGTAATGTGCAATTGAAGAAGCAGGCACACTAGATAAAGCTAGGTTAGCCTTTTTATACTAGCTAACTTCATGCTGAACTCCGCCAAGGATGGTCCCAAGCCTGGTTGCAAAAGGAGGAGGGTGGTCACCCTGCTGAAGCAACAAGAACAAGGCAACTGGGGAAATGAGGCATGAAACCATGTGGATCCAAACCAATCAATATTGCACGTTCAAGCTACTGTATCCGCATCAGTCGAAGTGCCAGCATTGGGGACCCAGGATGTGGTGAGAAGTGGACAACTGGCCAGGGTAATGTTCGAATTTCACCGAAAGTGGCAATCAACATTGGTGTATGGAACGTCTGCATGGGACATCACGTTGGCTAGAAAGAGATCATCTCACAAGAGATCCAATGCTGTAACATCCAAATCGCCGCTATGTCTGAACTTTGTTTAACGGATCAGGTACCACCAACGTCAAACTCTCTTCCACCAGCAAACTGTTGACACTCTATTATTCTGGGGGAGATAAGTGAGAAGCAGGCGTCAGTATTGCCTATTCTTCTCTATGGATCTGAGACCTGGGTCATCCTACAGCACCACCTCAACAAGTTCGAGGTCTTCCCAATGCACTGTTTGCGTCAGATTCTGTGAGTGTCCCTGCATGACGTCACAGCAACAGCGCGATACTTAGTCACGTGTCACTAGCAGCCCTTGAAGTAAGAGCTGATCCAGAAGCGATGACTGCAAGAAGACTTGGATCAAGCAAATTGAAGTTGATCTTAAACAATGACATCTAACCTTCGAGCAAGCAAAGGTCAAGGCCAGAGATCACAGGGCCTGGAAGTGCATCGTTGACCAAGATGGAAACTCTACGGCACCCACAGCAACGTATTGGCTTTGTGGATGACCACCCCTGCCGACTGCTAGCTAGGGACAAAAGAGGAATAAGAAGAACTTCATGCTATATTAAGCTAGCTTTAGCGCCTTACAGATATTATATTAAACATTAAAATATATTGAATTTAATTTATCTGTAGGAGGAAAAAGTCTCAAAGCTAAGCACAGGAAAATGTTACATTTGAGAGCTAACATGAATGACTTTGAATGTTAAGCTAATTTTAAATAACTTTGTGAAGGACAAAACTGCAGTATCAACAGATTTGCTAATCTTTTCAGCATATTTATAAAAACATTAGGGTACAATAATCTCTTTAGAGTTGATGTATTTCTGTAACACACAGCAGTGTCCAGTCAGCCATCCATGTGTATATATAGTGTTTTACGCCATACTAAAAATAAAAAAATAGGATGATTTTAATTTAATAAAATTTAATAGACTGTTTAGAACATGTCCAAAAAAAAAAGCAAAATTGTCAGTTAAATAACTAATATAGAGACTTTGCCTCAGGCCCCAGGCACACAGTTGTAGAGACCAGTTAACAACTGCTTTTGTGACCACTGGTCATTAGAAAACTCTTTGCTGCTTACCAAGTGGTTGTTGGAAGTTTCAAGGTGAAATTGGTAGCAGTAGTATATAGCCTGTTGCAGCCTGCTGACAACTCTCTAAGTAGTAAGGAAACTGAGACCATGTCCCCTCAAAGTAAAAGGTGGGTTTCAGTATAATGTAAACTTTTGTTTGTAGGTGAACAGTGTCCATTTCCAGTCTGAGTTGCACTTTTTTGAGACAAAATGGTGTTGTTCATGCAAACTATGGGCAACACAGTAATCTTCTAGCAACGAGAGCAATTATTGGGATCAAGTTCACCAACTAAAAGCCAGCAAACACTTACTAACCAGTTGAGGCTTGTACATTTCAATGGGTCACTGGCTGGTCTCTAAATGTACTTGTAAATTTGGGAGATTTTATTTCATTAGTACTTTAAAAAACACTGACCAATCACTACATCACAAAATCCTAAATATTAATTAAAGATTGCTATATAACTTTGATTGCTATATATTGCTCTATAAAGAGAAAGGAAAACAAAAGTCACACTACTTGTTTGGCTGTTTCTCTTGGCTGGATGTAGTCAGCTACATTGATGCTCACCCCTTTCAGTAGGGGCACTCTGACAAGTGGACAAAACAGAATACAGGACATCCATAAGTGAAGTCCCTCAGGTGAGGCTTCAGGGCAAAAGTACTCTCAACTCACCTACACTAAACTGAGCAGGAAAATCTCCCCTTAAGCCCTCATTATAGCACAGAACCCACTTTGAGGAATGTTAAAAACGGTCAGGCTCGTCATCAAAACTGTTTCACTCTGCCTGGTATAAAACTCAGAGGATTAGTGAGAGAAACTGTTTCACTGGGTGGTGTGTTTTGTCGTTGCCATGAAAGAAGCTTGTCGAGGCTTTTCTCACATTAGAAATGCAGAACAGCTTGGCCTGGACAAAAGGATAATATATACAGAGGCTCTAAAAGGGAAAGGCAAACTCAGCTCCTTCACCCACACAGACAAGTATAAATGTACACATGAAGCCACCCTCACGCAGTCAAGTAAGTGAACAACAGCACGCACACACCACTGCACTATTGTGCACTTGAGCGGCTTGGCGCTCTACTCAGAGAGACAATGGAAGGACTTGACTTGACACTTCAAAGCATATTGCTGCTGTCAACTCAGCTGTCATTCTCAGCCGACGAGGGCTCTACTGAGTCAGGGCGAGTTTTTCAGGGAGGTTAAGGGTGGCTGTGGGGGGTCAGTGGGTTTGATTTGACAGAGTTGGATAAAAACAACGCCTCCTCTGTATGCCTGTGGCCTTCTTTTCCTGGCCACAGCGCCAGGCTGAAAAGCCCTAAGTGGAGAGGCCAGGCCAGGCCAGGACAGTGCCCTGCTTCATTGTCAGGGACAGTTAAACTCTGGAGATGTTGCTCAAAACAGGTCAGCCTGGGGTCACTGTATGGACTGATGCGATATGAGAAAGCCATGCTGGGGGGCACAAAGGGCTGAGTGAGACAAGAAGAGCGTCTGCTGCCAAACGCAGTACCACACTGTGGCTGCTGCTGTAGATACAAACCATTTCATTCCTTCCAAAGCCATACCCATTAGATTATAGTTCCTTAAACATAACCATCTCAAGAAAACTTTTTAAATGACAACTCCAGCTAATGACAATTTCAACTTGAGCATTTTTAAATGACCATGCAGACACAGATTTAAGAAAGCTCAGTTTTTTTAGACCATCTGGTGTAAAGTTTGCGACACAAATAATTCAGACCTTGTTCTATGAAGTAAATGTGAGACTTCAGATGTCTGAGTCAGACATACAAAAGTTACAGTCTGTTGTGTCTAAAGTCACTTGAGCTGGAATGTGATCTTCTTCTGAGTTTAAGTAAATGATGAACTGGTGACACTGGGCCATGAAGTGCTGGAAATCTGTCTATAGAACCTGGTTTGCCTGATTTAAATTTGACTGCTTTGGTGCTTTCAACTGAACTCCAAGGTGAAGTTTTTATAAGCAGAGAAGCATTTAATAGAGGCACAAAATGTGAATCTTGTACAGAGAAAAGCTGTAACTTTCCAAGATAACTACAGGTTTACCTTTCTCAGACTGCTTTATAAGTTTAATAAGTTGGGCACTGCTGTAGCTCACCTGACCGAGTACATGACCCGTATGGTATAAGCTACTGCAAGGCCATGGGTTTGAGGCCACCGGACCACATTTCCTGTGTGTTATTTCATAACAATACTTCTCAGCAATAAATCTTATATCATTGCAAAGCCTATTTGTTTCTTCTTCAATTTGTGCATTGAGCAGTGGAGTTGAGTGTGTGGGTACATCCATGAAAATCTTGCCAAATCTTCTCTGCTAATGCCAAACAGCGTATTTACTCTGCTATTCACTCTTGTTTGGTGTTGTTTAATGTATTGGATGACTGAAGTCTGAAGAAAGAAGACATACTGGCAATTTACCAATGTATTCATTTGACAAACAGAGGCCTCAGTAGCATGTGGAAGGACCATACACAGCTACAGCAGCCTGGCACCTCCTCGTCATGCTGGTCACCAACTTGGTCACACGCTGCTATTTTTCAACCAGCAATTTCCACAAGTGAGCCAGTCTGGTTGTATTGGTCACTATAGCAGCACCCCCAAGCTGATCCCACAAGTGTTCAGTGAGGTTGAGGTCAGGACTGCAGAGGCCATTCCATCGCCCAAATTCTGGAGTCAGTTTCTTATAAACCCGGCCGTGTGGGGGGGCAATTTTAGGGGATAGAGTTTAGTACCAGATCAGTGAAGATATGGGAGAATCCAGTATGTTTTCTTTCTTCAGGCTTCAGTCATCCAATACATTAATAATGGGCTGTTAGGGATTGGCAGGGTGTACCTATGTACTCAACACTCCTCAACCCACAAATGCATTTTTTTTCTTATACTTTATTAATAGGAAATTACTCCTCTGCATTTAACCCATTCACTCAGTGAAGCAGTGGGCTGCCGTCAATTCAGCGCCCGGGGAGCAGTGTGTAGTGCAGGGGTGGGCAAGTCCAGGCCTCAAGGGCCGGTGTCCTGCAGGTTTTAGACATATCCTTGATCCAACACAGCTGATTTATATTGGCTAAATTACCTCCTCAACATGTCTTGAAGTTCTCCAGAGGTCTGGTAATGAACTAATCATTTGATTCAGGTGTGTTGACCCAGGTGATATCTAAAACCTGTGGGACACCGGCCTTTGAGGCCTGGAGTTGCCCACCCCTGGTGTAGAGAGTGCCTCATGACCTTGCTCCCTGCTCAGGTACCTGAGGGTAGCCGTTCAGTGGATTCAAACCCCTGACCCTCCGATCATGGGGCGAGGACAGAGCTACTGAGCTATCTCATCCCTTTGTGGCACTGTTTAAGGAGAAACAAACAGACTTTACAACAGTGTAAGATTTATTGGCAAGAAGCATTGTTACTAAAAAGAAATAAACACTTCCTTATTTTTTGTGGCAAGATTACTTAAAGTTATGCTCTGTACTGCTGAGAACATCAGACTTGCAGACTTTGCATTTTTCTGTCTATTTTGCTTCCTTCGTAGTTCCTTTTTTTTTTTTTTTTTTTTTGTTTGCATATTTTTTTTTTTTTTTTTTTTTTTGCTTCCTTTCTTTTTTCTTTTTTTTTTTTTTTACCTCCTTTTTAACTGCCTGCATCACGTATTTATGATGTGGCTTACTCTTCATGTGTCACGGATTGTTTGTTATTCAGTTCCACCTCAAAGCTCGATAGCTTTGCCTCTCGTGTCATCTTGCTTTTTGTAAGATAAGATTAAAATAAAAATCCCTTTTAATTGTGCATCCAGTTTATGTGCCTGTATTGTTATAGGCTGTGTGTGAAGGACAGAAATATCCTTACTTTTGGGATAAATAAAATAATTCTCACGTTATCTTATCTAAATGTAATAAACACTTTAATAGCTGTGCTGAATGTTGAGCAAGGTTTAACTATTTTAAATCTAATTAACTTATTTAACTTTATTAAAAAATAAAGTGAACTATAGTGAAAAGCTGTAATTTCTTACAAAATACTCCAAGGAAAGTAATTTAATTTGGGAAAGAACTGGAGGGAATTGACCCACTAGGGGCTGAGATACTGTTGCTGCTTTCACTTCCATTTAAACCAATAGGTTGTAATTAAGTTGATCAACCCCAACTGTGGACATGTCCATCGGTTTATGTCTGTCTTTTATAAATGCTGCCATGTACCTTTGCAACTTTGGCAAGAACAGTAACCATAATAATTCATGTAAACCTGCACAAACAAGAGCGAAAGTTGTAATAAACTGGAATTATCTTGCAGGCGTCAAACTGAGTCGCACTGAGGCTGCATTGAACTTGAATTGCCTCCATCTGCGAGGAAATAAATGAACCAGTGACACGCTCTCTGTGTCTGCCGTGAAGAGAACAGCGTGCTCCGATACAGCATGGGCCCCCCCTGCAGCACAGCACCACACAGAGAACAGTAGATGTCTCTGATAGAAAGGAGAAAATCCCTACACAATTTCCACATTGTTTTCTTTCTTTCATAAGGTTCCTGGAGAAGTCAGATGTCAGTGGCCTGTCCTTTATGCTCATTGGGAACGGTAAATTAGCGGGCCACAGGAAAGCCATGGAGGTATTCTATTGTGGCGTTCCTCCTCAGTGTTCTGCCGTCAGCGAGCGGTGGTCAGTGTGGATTTATGACCATCAGCTACACGTTTCCCTCTCAAAGCCCAGAGAAAAGCGAAGCCATGAAGGGGGGGCTGCTGAGACTGAGAGGCACGGCACACGAGGTAGGCACCCCGACTTCTATTGTTGGGGCCTCACGGCTTTGAGCAGCGACTCAAACGGTACCAGCTTTTCATCAAAAGCCCTCCTTTCTATTGCTGATTTAAAGGAAAAAGAAAAGCTTTATGTGTTATTTATTATGTGGTGGGAGGAGGTGGGAAAAAGGCTGACAGCAAAGCTTTCACAATGTGCTGATGGGGGCAGGAGCATCTGAAGGCCTCACTGTGGAAGTAGGCTTTGATTTCTCTGTCTGATGAGATTTCTTTGTCTCGGGGTGGATGTCCACCCTTGTTCAGGGCAATCAGGGCCCTCAGAAAGTGGGTAGGAGTGTAGTGTTGGGCAGTGAGGAGGCTGTGAACGGCCCATATGTGGCCGAGGTCATTTCTCACCTCTGACAGGGGTGATTGGAGGCAGGACCGGCCAGCGATGAGATTCCAAGCGAGACATTGGAGGAGAAGGGGTCAGCTTTGCCGCTGACCCTGAGTGGGGAGTGGTCCTCTGTGGACTAGGGCAGGAGGACCAAGTGGTGGAGGGAAAAGCCAGAGTGGCACCTCGATCGGAGTCCAAGGATATGTTGAGATCAGCAGGAGCTACGGATGCTTCTAAGTGGATATTTTGTGGTGTTTTTGTGCTTCTGGTGGTGCTCTGAGGTTTCTCTGAAAAATAGTGGACGGCTGGTATTGGGCGAGGTGAGAAGGGTTTGGTTTGGCCGAAGAGTGGCTCGTAGAGCACAGGGGTTGTGGCGGTGTTGGTGGTGGTGTTTTCCTTGAAGGACTGATGAAGGTCTGATTCCTCTGGAGGGGAAGGAGCCAGGGGCAACTGCATCAGAGGGGAAGGCTGGGATGGGGATAGAGAAACATGGCCTTCTGGATCTGCTGAGACCATCAAATCTGCTCCTGAAAGACAAAATAAAAAAGATTTGATCAGAAGTTTGAGTCTAAACTGCTGCTTGCAGTTTCCAGAATGACATCACTTTCTCTCCTTTTAATTTTGACACGTTTCACTAATCAAAAAAGGAAGAAAAAAAGCAAATTTGTGACACAGAAATGAATGTCCTTCTTCATCAGCTGAAACTCATCAGAAACACCAGATGGGAATTTAATCTTTAACATCCAAAGTTTTAAAAAGTTATGCTTCTATATTTTTTTGTGTGTTTTGCTTTTCTAACCTTTCCTGAAGCCAGAGCAACTATTTATATGCAGAATTGGCCAAAATCTGAATGTGAACGTCAAGATTTAAATCTATGTTTAAATCTCCTCTTGAGAAAGAAAACAAACATTTTGGAGTATTTGCATGTTTATTCCTACTATACTTTATATCAGTTTGTAGTTAATATATTTGGGGTTTGGGTGTTTGAAGACATCATTTCAATTAGCCTGAAGTAGCTGATTAGTAAATATAAGTTATATTTAACAGAAGTCCTAAAGGAAGTATGAAAGAGGCTAACTGAGATTTTTACCAGATGTTTTATCACAGAAGACACTGCTCCTGCCACTGCTGAGGTCGGTGCTCCGACTGAATAAACTGGAAGGTGGACGGCTAAAATCTGAAAAAGACCCCCGGGAGAGGGAGCTGGGTGGTGCTGAGAGGGTTGATCCAGCAGGTCTGAAGTCAGGCTCCAACACGGCGGGTTGGGGCACCTTTTCCCTCCCAAGTTGTCTCTCCTTTACAAGAGGAGGAGGATGAGGAGATGCTGGAGTGGGGTTCGAGCTGTTTTCCTGTCTTTCGGAGTCGGGGTCAGGCGTGTTGTTGTAGGGTGGTGTTGGATTAAGGCTGGGTGGAGCAGCGGGGAGCTGGGCACAGGGAACGACAACAGCAGAGCGACTTCCTGCAATCAGACCAACGTTCTGCACGAAGCTCGCTCTTCTGATGGGACTATGATGGAAGTGTCCTTTTATAAAAACACAAACAAATATCGATCAAGATTCATTTCAACCACAGAGCTGACTTTAAATATGGGTTTGAATCAAATGAATAAATCCACTCTTCTGTTCCTTAAAGGTCAACACATTGTAGTTCATTTTTAAAACCTCCAGAGTCTGCTCTTGACAGTTTTGTTCCCACTTTCCTCAGTCCTAGAGCAGACACTTGTTTCCCTGCTGAGTGGACCGGCCTGCTAACAAAAAGAAATCACCCCACTGGAGCAGCTGCCCGTTTCCCAACTCCATATTCACAACAAGCATCAGACCTGAGGGCAGGGGAACCTTTCATCTAAACACTTCTAACAGTATACACTGGAGGCATCCTACAAGCTGGTTGTGGCAACAAGCGTGCAGGAAACGTCTGTTTCTGTAAGAATGGGACGTGGAGAGATTCAGATGTCACTCTTCGCTGTTTTTACAATAACATCAAAGAAATATAACAGGACAAGAGTCTCTTCAAAAAGTGGTCTATGAATGAGATATGAAAGATGAAAAGAAAAGAATAAAACTTTAACTTAAATGTACAGAAGATGACTTAAAAATAAAAAAAGGACCAACTTTCTGGAACCAATTTAAAGTTTGAATGTTTCTTTTTCAAAGTATGATGAAGAAAGAGGCAGAGAAAAAGAAGACACATGAATCAATCCTAATTGGCACCAAGTCTGAGACAATATGTTTGAAATGCAACGACATATACAGCTGTGTACAGTATATGTGTACGGTATATCGAAGAGAAACACTAAGCAGTGGTTACAGGTGACAGACTCAAATAATTGAAATAATAATAATAATAAAAAAAACATATCTGTCAGGAGAATTAGTGAGTGCACTCCTACTGCTTTCACAATTTAAAATCTCAGATCATCCTGTCATCGTCCATGGTGTATTCCAGTTTACTATTATGTATTTTTCCCATCCATCAATCTTCTTCCTCAGAGCTTCTATGACTCTGTGGTGGCCTCAGCCATCTTTTACTGTCTGGTTTGCTGGGGCAGCAGCATCTCTGCTGGGGACAGAAAGAGACTGACCAGCCTGATCTGGAGGGACAGCTCTTTTCTAGGATGCCCTCTGGACCCAGTGGAGGTGGTGAGTGACAGGAGAATGGTCGCTCATCCATGTTGGGCAACATCTCCCACCACATTGCAGGAGACTCTGACAGCACTGAACACCACCTCTCCGTTTTCACGATGTGGGACGGAGAGATTCAGCAGGTCTTTCCTTCCAGCTTTGCAGATGACCATACAGACGCAGACAGACACACATCCAATACACCATGGTAGCCTTTGCTAGTCTCTCTTATGTGCAATATTACTGAGTGTAATTTTTCTGATGCAACATGGGCAACTTTGACATAGTATTTTATTCTATTTTTTTTTCTTTTTTTTTTTTGCTGCTCTTAACTTTGTACTGTCCACTTTCTGCCATGAGTCCACTTGTGGGACTAATAAAGGTTTCTTATCTTATCTCATCTTATCTTATCAGGCTGAAACCTTTGACCTTTGTTATTGAAGTACAAGTTCACCAACACACCAACCCCTCTGAAAACAACTGGCTTTGTTTTCTGCTCCACCTGCCTCAGGTCTGGAAGTCTGGAGAGTACAAAAACCATCTGAAAAGCTACATATCTACAATAAGCTAATATATATTTACACATATACAAATTCCTCAAAAACACAAATGCTATAGTCAATGACGCATACTAGAAATACCTTGACTAAACTCCACTAACCTGTCAGCTCTCAAGCAGCTGCTAACAACCAAGCAAAGGTGAGTACTGCTAACATCTAAATTCAGACACAGAATTTAAGCTTATGAGACAAATAGTTATAAATTGTGAGAAGTTCTGATTGTTTCCAACAGAGATCGGATGGTCTGATCCACCTTTGTTCCTTCATCTTCCATAATCTGTCAACTAAACCCCACAAAGAAACAATAAATGTGTCTGCCTTTTCATTTAGTCCGGCCTGCATCGCCCAACATGGCAACAAAAAAAAGTCTTAACAGTTTTATTTTTACCCATGACCTTTTACTAAACCCAACCCATCTTTAAATAATATCATAATAAAAAAATAAAGCTCCAGACAGTCAGTAAATTTCAGTGTTTCTATCTAAGCTGAACAGCAGCTCTGAACAGAGTAACACTAATATCACAAAATGTCACCCAGTCCATTAAAATACAAATGATGTGTGAAAATCTGGGACATGTATGAGCCAAACTTTGATCTGTGATGTGAACGGCGTAGACATTTGATCCCCCGCTAAGCCCTTAAGCATCCGAATGTGTACTGTGAATACACGGTACACATAAATTCTCTCTCGTCATAAGGGGTTAAGAAGTAAAATGAACTTGTGTAAGTAAAACTGTTAATGGAGAGTCCACCTGAGGGTGAAAACGAACTAAGTAAATCACAGAAAACACAAAAAACAAGAAAAATCTGAGGCGGTGATTCTTCACATTTTGAAATAGGCAGCAGCACTGTTAACGTGGAGACTGTCTGAATAAAATCATATGAAAAATGAGCTTTATAAACTTTAACCCACAAACAAGATCATTTGAAGACATTCGATATGCAAAACAAACTAAATGAGGCAGTATTGTGGACTTTGTGGCATCTGATAAATTACTATGTTTCACTGTGACACTTAATATCCACAAAATGTGTTTTAATGCCCACATTCAGTCCAAACCTGAACCCACGTCCTTTCTTTTCCTGCCACAGCTATTATCCCCACTCTCCGGCTCTTCTTTCCACATTTCCTTTCATAGCTCAAAGATTTTCTTCCACAAACTTCAAATCCAAGCAGCACCGCCCATTTCCTCTCACTCCTCCTATTTTTTTGTTGACTGCTGTGAGTGTGTGTGTGCATAATAGTTGTGGTAGTGGTGGTGCTGCAGGAGTGGAGGGTGTCAGACAATCTGCTCTTGTTTCCTGGGGGTCTGTCGCCAAGAAGAGTCAGCACAGGGGGATAAAGAGAACGAGCTGGAAAGCACATTTCTGCACTGCCTCCTCTTTCAATGCCCTGCCATTCCCATCTGTTACACACACGCACACGTGTACACGAACTGGTGTGTATGTGCGTGTGTTGATGTGCATATGAATGACATGTGTCAGAGTGCAAAGCCATGGCATTGGGCGCAGCACGTTTCTTCAGAGAGGAGGGTTAAGGGCGATTGTGAGGGAGCCGACCACCATATGGCAGAATAATTAGTATTAGACCCTGATGCTAAGAAATGGCCCCCTCCTCTGCTGTACACACACATTCACACACATTCAGCTGAGCATGCTGGGAGCTGTGCCCTGCTGAGGTGTGTGGTGGGAGAAATGCCTTCACACCAGAGGCTGGGCTCTGAAAGGAACGGCAGGTCTTCCAGCACCAGGCTTTTTACTCCACCAGGAGGGCGGCGCTGTGGGCACTTCCTTGCCAGAGAGGATAGATTTGTAGCTATCCAAGCACAACTACACACACAGCTAACGATGTGCTTGATGGCTGCTAGCTTTTACTACTGATGATACGTCCACACGTATTTTTGAAAACTGAGATTTTCCAATTTCGTTTAAAAAAAAAATCCCGTCCACACGTGCAGTTTTGAAAAATATCTCTGTCCACATGTAAACGGCAAAAAAAGTAGTCAAACGTTGTCACGAACACGCCAACTCCTAGCTGTGTAGAAATGTTGGCCAATCAGAAGTCTAGAAGCCTGGGAGAGAAAGATCAAACAGGGTTTTATGCAGGACTTCTGAAAAGTTTTTCTTGAAAGGCAACTAATTTTGTGTTACTTTTCAAGTGCCTTCATCATTTCAAATGTTAATAACCAAAGACAGTATTTTGGCTGGTGTAGACTCACAACTTAGGAATGAACAAAACGCATACACCATACACCAAATTTAATTTGAAAAAATTAAATGTATTCAAAACCGACGTCAGCGTCGGCATTTAGGTTGTGAGAGCGCCTGTGTTGAACGCCTCTGTGTTTCTAAATGGAGGGACAGTAACTACATGTGCAGTAGTCAGTAAGCATGTAAAAATTGCAGATAGTAAGATTAACAGCAACACCATTTTATGTATATTCGCCATTGTGGAAGTTCATCTCATGTAAACAATAACATGGTGCACAGCGTGACGTCAAAAAAGGCGCGCAGCTTTGACGTTGTGTAAAACTGTTTTCCTCATCCACACGTAAACGCAAAAACTGAGTTTTCAAAAATCTCCACCCTGGCAGGAGTTTTTAAAAATCTGTTTTCAGTGATCGAAAACGGTATTCACGTGTGGACGAAAGGTGCAAACGCATAGAAACATCTGCGTTTTCAGAAACACCTGTGTACGTGTGGACGTAGCCTGAGCAGACCTGCGGAATTAAAGGAGTCAGCAGTGAAAGGTTCAGATGTTTCATGAATAACCCCTCACCCTGAAGCATTTGGCTCTTTGGGGCAGGGGAAGTGTGTGTGTTCTGGACCTTTCCCTGAGAAGGAGGAGGCTGCTGTGAGAACTTGGAGCTCTGGTAATATAGAGGGCTGAAGCCTTTAGGACGAGCCTTCATGTGAGACAGGAAGCGTGGACACAGAGAGGTGCAGTGAGCTGGACGACTGTGCGCCTGCAGGAGGAAGCAAAGAGAAAGAAGATCAATACGGTGCCAAAAAAAAAAGGGGGGAGAGAGAAACTATTTTCCACATTTGGAATGCTTTTATTCTTAAAATAAATGTAAAAAATGAATAAATAAACTTAAAAAGCAACTGTATCTGTAAGTGAATTTTAAAAAATGACGTAAATGGAGAACCATCAAATAAAAAATATAGCAAAAAGATGCAACAACAACATAAAATACTGTAATTTTTAAGTATATTGAATGATGCAAATATGTCTTATTGAATAAAAATAATAAAAGTAATAAACAAAAAATAAGTAAACAACATAAATAATAAAAAGAGGAAAATAATGCTTAAAGCATTAAACACAATAAAAAGCACATTGCAAATCATTAAAAAAAATGTCTAAAACAAATACGTTAATAATAACGAGATAAAAAGATTAATATTATTTAATCAAATTAAAATCAAATCAGATTAACTAAATAATGGAGGATATTTAAAAACACAGTAACGACATAACAAATTAAAAAATACTTAAAATGTTGGAAAGTGCAAAAATATAGTAATTAAAATAAAATGAACTAATCACCAAACATTATGTAAAAACATAAATAACATGATTATTTATTATTTCCTCATAATTATTTTTAAAGTAAAGATAAAAAAGTAAAAAAGACCAAATTTAATTAGATTTAAAAAAATATTAAACATGACTTAAAAAGAAAATACCCATCACATTTAAATGTATAACCTTTTCAAATCACTACATTACATAAATTAGTATATTTATTAAATAAATATAATAGTATACTAATAACTTATGGTACTAATTCATATAAAGGTTAAGAAAATATGTGAAAACATTCTGATTTAATAAGTAAAATAATATTTTCCTTCAACTTTATTTGGTTAAACAACTGTTTTTTGTCACTAAACTAGCAGCATATCTATGAGTATACAAAATAAAAGTCAGACTGATGAACGTTTTGCTGTTACAAAATAAAAGCCTGAAAGAGAAAACCCGCTGTAGGATGCGCTGTATATGGAGATGGGGAGATTCAAAAGATGCACGGTACCACCACCGCCCCCTTGTGTTGACAAAGCAGATCAGCACACAAAGCAACTCCAGCTTTCTCCTCTTTACCCGGCTCCTCCATGGCAGAGAGGAGGCAGAAAATTATCACGAGGGTGATAAAACTCAAGAGTAAACCTTTCAGGAGACGAGGGAGATAAAAGCCGGTCAATATTGAAGGAGGGACGGCACGCCAGCCACAGAAATCCAAGATCAGCTTTGGTGCCAGTGAGTCATTCAGTTGCTCTCCGGCCCTCAGAGAGCAAACAGTCGTAATAAATGGCTCGTGGACGCAGGGCTTTTATTTGACTTGGATTTCAGCTTCTTCTGCAACAAAGTGCAGCTCCTTATTCTTTTTATTATCTAATAAAAATAGAAAATGTACAGGTCCAACATCTGTCTGAAAACAGTAACTCACACAGAAAGAGAAAAAGGGTGAAAGGTGGGGGCACTGTCTGTGACTCACACAGGGAGGATCAGCTTTTTAAATCCCTTTCTCTCAGATGCACAGGCTTTAAAGATTTACATTCTTGTGATGTAAAGAGGGCGAAGTGAGGTAGAAATGGCAGGACAGGAGGTGGCGATGGGGGCTGCTTTCCTCCACACTGCTTTTCCACCTTTTTAGCCTCTTAATACCTGACACTCGGGCCCATCAAAAGGCTGAGAAGAGCTTTCTATGTAGGGCTGGTGCCGTCAGGCTTTTGACCTTCTGTGGGACAGGTCGGGGCATGAATATCAATGTAACTCTATGCCACTGCAGTCCACTCAAAAACTGTATTAATGCAGCCAAATATTGAAAAACACTTTTATTTAAATCCTACCTCATTACACCGATGCAAGAAGTTTAAATGCTCAGTTCTCTTCTACTTCTTTAGTTATCTATGGATTGAATTTATATGATGGACCAAGGTCCTTCTATAACCTTCTGATAGCTGTCTTATGCCTATAATAACACCCACTGGTTTGTTGACATTTTCACAAGTTAAATGTGCTAATGGAGTGCTAAGTTATATTCATGCTAACTACCATTACTGGTTAGTTACACAGCAGGTAAGTTTCACTGTGGGTAAGCTGAATGAACTTGAATGATGAGATGAGCATCTGTAAAACACAGTGGAGGCTCAATCGTGGTTTGGGGCAGCATTAACCCACAATCATATCAAGTATCCAACACAGAAAACAATATGGAAAAAACATATCCTATTGGCAACTGACAAATGACCCAAATCACACGGTATGCAGTATAGGCATACCTGGATAGAAGAATTGGAGCACTATCAGTTATGGATTGGCTTCCCCAGAGCATAAACCTCGACATTATTGAAGCAGTGTGGGATCATCTAAAGGCAGTCAACATCCAGAGCTCTGAGTGTCCTTCAAGAAGCTTGAGAACTATTCCTGAGGATTAAAACGTCTGGATGTCTTCTGTCTCACCTGACTGCAGGTTTCCTAACTTTATAAACAGTATATTTGTATAAGCGGCCTAAGCGAAAACCCGTAGTGATCCCGTATGTGTCAGAGTATCGGAACAGTTGAGACGCATTTTTTCTAAACACAGAGTCTCTGTGGCTTTCAAACCCCAAAACACGCTGCGCCAAAAATTGGTCCACCCCAAAGATCGGGTCCCCCGACACAAACAGAGTAATACAGTGTACGCTGTTAAGTGCCAGGAGGATTGCCAGAATTTATACATGGGCAAAAAACCAAACAACCTCTGGCGAACCGGACTTCACAACACAGAAGAGCTGTCAGGCCAGGACTCCACAGTCTAGTTTCACCTACAGGTCAGTGGAAACTCTTTCAATGATGAGGATGTCCACATCCTGGACAGGGAGGAACGCTGGTTTGAGCGGGAAGTCAAGGAGGCCATTTACATGAATAGGGAAAGACCATCTCTGAATCGAGGAGGGGGCCTAAGGGTACATCTTTCACCATCTTACAATGCTGTGACTGCAGCCATTCCCCAACTCTCTGTGAATGGTACTCATGGCCATTGATCAATGGCCTTTGATCAGTGGGCCTTGATCAGTGGTTGTTGATCAATGGTCGTGAGAATTGGCATATTAATGATAAAGGAACTGACCTCCCAGCCCATTGTTCCTTCAGTGGTGCTAGTTTCAGTCATTATGCAAATGTACTGTTTGTAAAGTTGAGGAAACCTGCAGTCAGCTGAGACTGAAGAAGTCACTTTGCTGGGTGACGAAACGTTTCTCCCACTGAAAACGCTACATCCAGATGAAGAGAATCAACTCTTTGGGATATTCCTGAAGACTCCCTAAAGAAATTCCAAGAAAACTGTCTGGGAGAGTTCAGGCTGTATTGAAGAATAAAGGTGGTTATATCAAATATTGACTTTCAAGCTTGTTAGAATAGTTCACCTCTGTACCGGTTTCCCATTTTCCAAAATATAAAGAAATGAAGAATGACTCAAGACTTTTATATGATTTATGGCATTTAATATTTAGTTTATAGGGTCCCTGTCCCATGTCACAGAGGAAGGCATTTCCAGCAGTGACAGTAGGTAGGACTGTAGTTTTTGCAGACACCCATAACACTCGTGTGGGCTCCATCGGGGGCCTACAGGCCCCCAGGAAACAGGCTAACCTCCTGGCGTCAGGCAACCCACACGCTGTCCTCACACAGCCAGAGCTGGCTAATGTCATTACGGGCCTGTTTGCGGTCAACAGCTACATGATTGAGATGTACAAGTAGTGCTTCTAGATGAATGTAGGAAGTCTATTAGTTAGTCAGAGTCCCAGATGGCCTGCAGAGGACAGCCTTGCGTGTGCTCCTTCACCCCCCCACCTCTAAACACACACATGCACACACACATATGTACACAGAAGCATACATAAGCAGTTGTACAGGCACACATCCACGCACACACTTAATTACGCTGCCTCTGAGTGAACCCTCTGACAGGCGGACGACTACGAGCAAAGACAGAAGTGTGTCTATGTCCCAGCGTCTGCAGGAACAGAGAATTCTTCACAGAGCTGAAGCACAAGAAAGCCAGGCTTAGGCCCTAACAAGGTTAAACCCCTGAAAAAGAGTGACTTTTTAAATCATGGAGATTTGTGTTTCTGCGGGGTGTAATTAGCTTTGCTGCGGGTGAGGAGGGGAGAGGGTCGGGATGCTGGCAAGGGGGCCGGCGAGAGGCAAAGCGAGGGACGACGACAGTGAGGCGCATTGTGGAGTCCAGCGGATTCTGGGGAGTAAATCTGATTATCAGCTCGTGTCAGAAGCCAGGCTCAGATGCAGCTTAGTATTCAGAGCAACTTTCTACTTTCGATGGTGAGACAATGACCCCGATTTACAGGCCCACGCAGCCCCAGAGGGTCCGGCAGCTTTTCTCCCGAGAGCCCACAGATCCCAAAACAACTCAGCATAGCAAGGATGAGACGATACCACCGCACAGTTTGTGCTCAGAGTCTTTGAAAAAGCCCTTGAAGGTCAGGTGTGAGGGAACAAAAGTTTTGGAACCATTTTTTACATCAGGGATTTATTCATTTGTTTGTCTTTCTTCTGATACAGAGTCACTAAAATCACTTAACACAGAGTAATTAATGATGAACAGTAGTATGAACATTAAACAGTATTTCCTCATGACCTTCTTTTATGTGACTATTTTTATAATCTTTCATATTACAATAATGGACTTTACAGAGTTTGGGCCACGTGCTGACGCAGCTCCGACATGTTGGTGAAATTGTTTGGAAACAGGTGTTGTTGAACTAATAATGTTTCAGATGAGCTAAAAATGGCAAATTCTTTCTAACAATATTGCTCCTAGACTAAAAATCAAACAAACATGCCAGAGTTTTTATGTAAAAACCCTGGCATGTTTGAGTGCTCTGCCTCCATGTTTGGGCACCTGTGCAGCCTGACCTGCATCTCGTATCCTGGGTGAGAGTACAGGAGCATCGGTGCCTGGGTCAACAGCCTCTCTGTCTCACTGCTTAGCTACCCTTGTTGTAAAAGTTGTGCCCCTGTGTGACAGGGGGCAGTTGTTACCATCACAATGCCCTCGTGATTTATTAGATATAGCTGGAGCGGGTGCAGGAGATTGGAAAATGGCAGCGGGTGATGCCAGGCCTGATGAACTCTGTGAATGCAGAAGCGGTGAAAGCGGTTGAGGATGTAAATGAGGCTGTAAGGACCAGCGGGCCCCTTTGTCTGACGACTTTACTTGTTTGTTTAACCAGAGGCCGAGACAGGAAGCCAGCCCACACAACTGTGCTGTCCCCATGGCAACTCCACTGTTAATTGCGGCACATCCACTCCCAGGCGCTTTTCAGCAGAGGGGAGAGGTGGGGAATCGTGAGTGTTGAAGAGAAAGAAGACGAAGAAGAAGAATATGTGTGTGTGTCTTTTATGTTGCTTGTTAGAGGAAAACCAACGCTTCAAATTATGATAAGCTTAAAATTATGATAAGCTTAAAATTAAAACCGCCCTGTTTTTTGAGTGAAAACAAAGCTAAAACTTTAAAATTTACTTGCTGATTTCATCCTTGACTGGACGATCCTCCGTTCTCTGAAGATTTCCTCCCTTTTGCTACTGTACATGTTGAATACCCCGTTATGTCAGAGGCATACTTACTAATGATTTTTGTCATCTGTACCTATGTATAGATTCTGGATCCTGTACATTAACTTGCCATATTTTTGTGTCCCTGAGCAACACTTTGTATGATGTAGATATAGTGATTCGTGTCTTTGTACAAACATTGAATACTTTTCACTTGTGGAGAAGGAGTTCACATGAGGAAGTAACATATTTTTAATAACTAAAAATATGTTACTCGTTTGGGTTTATGCAGTGAACCATGACTTGGTTTGAATTAGGGAGCATCCACACATGATGCAGTTCACACGTGAACCATCACTTTGTTGCCGATGGTTGGTTGCGAGCAGACATTGCTGGCTCTGGTTGCCAAAAACCCATCTAAATCTATTCACTACCTTTGCTTTGAAGTTAAGAAATCTTTAACTCTGGACCCTCGTGAGTCCCAGCATCTATTTCACTGGAAGTTGCTGAATGTTATTGATTTTCTGAGGACTCTGGCTGCCACCTCACCACCGTCTGGTCGCCCCATCAGCAAAAGAAAAACCACGGTGGCGCATCCCTGCTTTGCCTGAGCAAAATCCATGCTGCAGACATTAAATATACTTCCTGTTATGCTATGACACAAATGCACTGATTTTTCATATTAGATTCTGCTGTGAGACGAGGCAAAAAAAATTTATAGTCAACGACTCTTTTTACCTTTTAACATCATCCAGGTCACCTGCGACTTGTCCAATATCTTTTAGGGCCTTTTCACATCTGTAGTTAATTTTCTCTGGTCAGAATCAGTTGATGAGTTTGTAAACTTGCAGCTTTTCACCATGATATGGATTCTTTTCACACCGAGAAAAATGTATCAGTACAAACCGTGTCAGAACGTTTAGTCCGCTCATTGGCCAGACATGTAACAACAAAAAGTAAAAACAGGAAAAAGATGCTGTGTTCTGAACTGTTGGAGAATGGAGAATTTGTGTTCGTTTCATGGCTAGTTGCTAGCCTGTACAGACCTTTGCACATCCATGGTTCCACGCAAAGCATACGTGGCTACAGGAAGTTTCTTAGTTCAAACTTGTAATGCACACCTGGTACTCGAATTGCATCAAGGTCAGATCACGTTGAAAACAAGTGCAGATGTGTTCACATCTGCAGAAATGAACTGCACCAAGGAGGGGAATTGAACTATAGTAGATTTAAATGGACTAAACAATTTAGGTGTTAAAACACCCTTAATCTAGTGTCACAAGAGCACACTTATAAACAGGAGGTATTCATGATGTTATGACACCTTTGCAAAGCTAGAAGGATCACTTGTACAATCTCACACAAACAACAGGATGTAAGATTACCAATATCGTCATGGTAAAGCCTGTCGTTCAGGTTCTTTGTGGCTATGAAGTGTAAAATTGGGCACTCACGGTGTAGTGGCAGACTCCTCTGTCCCACAGGATAGCCTTCCTGACAAAAGACACATAAATGGGTCTCTGCAAGAAAAAGAAAATAAGTCACATTTAATAGTATTGATTGCAGAAAGATGGCTCATTTAGATACAGATCTATTAGACTGAGATTGATCAGTTGAAAGAGTTGAAATGCTTTTAACTCCACAGGCCTCGGGACTGAGAACAATGACTGAAGCATTTAAAAACACACATAATGCCACACAGCGAGTGGGCTCTCTGGAGATATTTAATCCCCCTCTGTCTTGATTATTGAGCTGCTGTGAAACACCTCCAGGAGAAGCTGAGGACTCAGTGATGAAGTCTTCTCTCCCACACAACCAGCTTTCTAACATCTGCTCAGTGTACAGAACGTCTGCTCCTCATTTCTTCTAACATAAAGCTTCCTCTGGACAGTACGGTGGTCCTGTGGTCCCGGTGTGTCGGTTTGACCCGTGGAGCAAGAGGGGCTGTGTTAACTCATCAATCACCCAAAGACATAACACCAGCCAATTCCCAGCAGCTCATCCATCTCTCTTTGCAGCTCCTGGCAGCTCCCAGAAGCACTGAGTCAGCTCCAGAGTTGATCCACTGCAGGGAGCAGAAGACCAGATCCTCCCAGGATTCACCCTTCATTCATGGGCTGTAACCCCAGACCAGAGTGGGTGACAGGGGGCAAGAGTGGCTCACAGGGCGGGAAGACAATGGAGGTTGATGCGTGCTTCCATTTCCTCTGCTGTGAGCTCTCAAACAGCTTCAGTGCCACCATGAGAGGCTAGAGGGCAGCATCAGGTCTGGCCCATTTTACCGCCTTTGTCTACCTACCTGTTGTATGTAACAAAGCACATTATGTATGATTACACACATTATGCCAGAAATACCTCACAAGCTCTTCATCCTTAATAGACGCCTTAATTGCTGCCAAATAATGAACGGACGGGAAAAAACGACCATTTTTTTCAGTAAATCACGGCACTTGTGGCCCGGTGACCTCATTGTCGCTAATTACGCTGAATGTGAAATCAAGTACATCATTTTCAGACAGCAAAGGCTGGAGTGGCTGGGGGTTGGGGTGGTCTGTGACTAAAATGTAGAGAAATCAAATGAGCTGAAAGAGAAAACTGGGCAAAACAAAAAAAGAGGCTGCAGTCATTTAGCAGGAAAAAAACACTGTTCATTTTTTATTATTCAATAAATGTAACTAGAAAAAGAATTTAATCTCTGAACTTATAGTTTTGATAAAAATATCCATCTCATTTTGGATTTCACATTTTTTGGCAACGCTAACTGGACATAAATGTTGAATGGAGGGTTTGTGAAGTCAGCCTAGCTACAAAGCTGTGGTTAGGCTAATGAATACATGAGCATAGGGAAACTGCAGTAAGAGGGTTAATTTGTTGAGAGTCCCCAACAGGAAGAGACAAATGCTATCAAATGACACCACTGAGATGAAGCCATCCACAACATGGGGTGAGTCATTAATATGTTGCTGTGTGGTTTGGATTACCCACTGTGAAAAAGTCCGGATCCTAAGCTCGGCCTGAGAGTGTCATTTAAAGGATATATGAGACGTGGAATAATTTGCAGACCCAAGTGATTATACGGAAGTAAAACTTGACACAGAAAGTAACACTTACCAAAACTAAACAGGAAGAGAAACAGAACTGAACAAGAAAGACAAAAAGACCCATAGAAAGATGAGGCTGAAGGAACAGAATGGAAATGCTAAAGGGAAGACAAACCTAGAGTCACCTGTAACTAAACTAAGAACTAGAGACAAAACAAGGAACCATTACACACACACACACACACACACACACACACACACACACACACACACACACACACACATATATATGTAGACATACATACTGTTTCAGTGGTTGTTCAGAGATGTCAGTGAGTTTGGTGCATATTCAAATAATCCATGGGAGTTTAAACTTGTTTTTGTTTTCTGCTTTAACCTCCTAGGACCTGGCATTCACATATGTGGACATCACATTTTGGGTTGTTTAAACCAAAATACAGCATTTTGCTCTACAAGGACCTGATATCATCTTATGAGGACATTATACTGCCACAGTTCAATCGAAATTTCAAAAGGATGTCCTTATATGTGGATCTCATTTTTCTCAGAAATAAAAATCACATAAAAAAAAAAATCTAGTAATTCTTTGTTTTTACATTGATCAGGTCCCAAACAGCCCAGATAGCAAAAAGAAATTTAAAATGCATGCCCTGAATGAGTTCAGGTCTTAGGAGGTTAAATGATGTCCATGAGAGGGGACAGTATAAATACTTGAAAACCAATGTAGAAGGCAGGCAAATGTAATTAGATTACTGTTGCAATGTTTTGTCTACATTTCAATGAAAAGTCTGAGGTAAAGACTGCTTTTCAAATTTACAGATAAAAGCCATGGATTTATCTTTATTCAGCTTCATCTGCCCATAAATCACTTTTTTACGTTTCTGATGTGTGTTTTCCTGAAAGGTTGAAACATTTCTAGAAATCACTTCCCAAACTTATCAATGAACACATTTAGTCTACATGGTGTTATTCGTTCCAAACAAAGAAGCA
>VURO01020154.1:33785-45147 GCA_015108175.1 Pelvicachromis taeniatus
ACAAGAATGGGGGGGGGGGGGGGGGGAAGCCAATGCTCTATTAGCTCAAACAGAATTTCATTATTCTGGATCCTCGCTCTGCCTTTGATGTCACCGTTTGACCCTTCATCACAGATACGGCGCATAATCCCAACAGAGGGTTTGCCTAAAGTGATTGCTGCTCCTCTTTTCCTTGTTCAGTTCAGATGATGAGATTAGGGAGATTCCTGGCAGATGGGATTTCCACTGTGCGTGTGTCGACGCTCTGCATCACGGCACTTCCTGTCAGAACCGCTGAACGTAGGGTGGCGTGGGCTGGCAAGTGGACAGGAAGTGTTGTGCTGTCGGTCTGAGCCAACAGGGGGAAATATGGTCAAATATGGTCTGTCTTATCAATAATGAGTAGGTGGAAGATCAAATTACCAATTTAGAACTAATCACCAAAGTGGTGGCTGGTATTTGCTTTATCCCCTCTCCCACTCTGCTTTGTCCTCTCTCTGGTGGTTCCTGTCGCCATCTGTCTGTCTTTCTCAGGGGAGCCCTTCCTTCTCTCCCCAGCAACACACTGGATGTTTTATTAACTCTGTTTTACCTGATTACACCCTGTCTGCGAGTCAGTGCGCATTAATAGGCATTTAATCAGCGTTTAATTAAGGGAGCAGGAATCGAACAGTGAGCTGAGCGCTGGTGAGGTCAGCACCAAGGACACAAATTACCCAGAACAATCCAGGTAGCTTACGGAGGTAAACAAGCTGCCATTAGGGTGGTGGTACATGTGCAAACCTGTCTATAAGGTTAGGAGTAAAATCAGAGTAAAGGTTTCTGGCACAATTTCTAGTAATATAGTAGAGGTGTTGAAGGGGATTTTTCATGACAGTCGTTTTTTAAATAAATGCAGAAATACTTTATGGCGTCAAGCTTTCAGTTTGGCATCACTCTTTTCCTCTTCACACAGACTGCTAAAGCATGACTGGTCAATAACTTGAAGGCTGCAAGTGGACGTCCAGATAAACAAAATTAACCTTTTGGCAGAAAGCTTCGAGTACCAAAAATCTTGTCATATACAGATTCTGTATATTCATATACAGTAATAGTAAAAAGAAAGTAGGCTTTAGGGATCAGGGCACAATACAAATTCTCTGGTCCTTATAATTAATTAAATACAACCTCAATTGAGTGTAAAACTAAGTATACCCTAACTGCTTCCATTGGAATTAAGAAGCCGGGTGTGGATAATCACACAGGCCTGAACAACTGATCATCATCAGCGTGAGCACCTCTATTAAAGTAGGTGTTTTCAGGTGTGTGTTCACACAATGCCAAGGAGCGAAGACGACAGCAATGATCTTAGAGAACTGTTGTTGCCCATCATGAATAATTGGGAAATGTTATAAAGTCATTAAAAACCATCTGAAGTCCATTATTCTTCAATTAGAAACATTATTCACAAATGGAAAACATGACAGTTTCCAGTCTTCCCAGGAAATTCACCCCAGGCTAAGCACCTGAGCAACGCTCATAGAAACTGCAAAAAGCCCAAGAGCTACAACTCAGACTACACAGGCCTCAGTTAACATGTTAAAGGTTAAAGTTTATGACAGCACAATTAGAAAAAGACTGATCAAATACGGTTTGTTTGGTTTCCAGGAGAAAGCTTTTTCTCTCTAAAAAGAACATTGCAACATGACATAGCAGGGCTCTAGAGTTTTGGTCGCACATGGAGACCTAAAAAAAATCCTATGTCGCACCAGCTGATTGAGTAAAAAACATAAGTTTCTGCAACTCTGAAGGTCTCAGTGTGGTGAACAACAGATACACATTATGCCCATATTGTGGTCTAAACCAATCAGAGACAGTCAAGAACGGGACCTCTCTGATTGGACGTGTCCAGATATTGCTGTAGGCCTACGTGTGTGTTCATTTGAAAGAGCAAGCGGATCGAGAGAGGTGAGTAGCCTAGATAGAAGCCCGATAGAAGTGGATGCAGCTGTGGATAATGAGAAAAGATGAAAAGAACGGTTGATGACTTTTTTGTTAAGTTAAAGTCTGATCCATCCGAAATTCATAGCCAGTGCTCTGACAGGGAGCCATCAACCTCTCAGGTTCTGTCTAACATTGGCCCGGGGACGGCATCAGATAATGGGCCACATATGATCGACTCCGAGCCACAGCCCACTCAAAGTCAAAGGGGGCAAATGTATACAGTTTGAACAGTTTCAAGTGTCCCCCCTCCCCACTGCCTTTCAGCAGCAGGAAGCAGCAAACAGGTCATCAGAGGAGGCCAAGATGATGATTAAGTTTAACATTGCGCACAATATAGTTTCAATCTCAGCTGAGTGAAGCACTTTAAGCACAAGCACTTTTTCAGTAACTTATCTTTCTTGTAGAACTGCGCTCTAAATAAAGAACTTTGCGTTGACACGTTTTTTATCATTTACAAATCAATATTGTCTGTATGGACCGCAATTTCAAATGAAAACGTGAACATGTAAAAGATAGGGCACATAATCCCTCGTAGCACCGCATCGTGATGTAGTTGAAAAGTTTGGGTGTACCTGACTTTTTGTGCTGGTACACCTAAGAAAAAAAGGGTGCACCAGTGCAACTGTGGCAAAAAGTTAGTCTAGAGCCCTGCGTAGGTTTGCAAATCTTCAGCTGAACAAACAGCAAAACTTCTGCAACAACACAAGACATAATGCACAGCTCCATATCAGCACAAAACTAAATATACACTAAATGCTTCCACTGGACTAAAGAAGACAAACACCTCATACCAGCTGTCAGCAAGGTGGTGGAGGTGTGATGGTTTGGGCTTGTTTTGCAAACACAGAACCTGGGCACCTCATAGTCAATGAGTCACCATGAACTCCTCTCCATCCATCCATTCGCAGCCGCTTATCCTTTTCAGGGTCGCGGGGGCACTGGAGCCTATCCCAACTGTCTTAAGGCGAGAGGCGAGTTACACCCTGGACAGGTCGCCAGTCTGTCGCAGGGGTAACACACATAGACAGACAACCATTCATACCTATGGGCAATTTAGATTTTCCAATTAACCTATCCCCACAAACTACATGTCTTTGGACAGTGGGAGGAAGCCGGAGTACACGGGGAGAACATGCAAACTCCACACAAAAAGACCCCGGCTTGATGGTGGAATTGAACTCAGGACCTTCTTGATGTGAGGCAACAGTGCTAACCACCATACCACCATGACCCAACGCTGAGATGAACTCCTCTGTATACCAAAATATTCTAGAGTCAAATGTGAGTCCATCTGTCAGCAGCTAAAGTTTGGTTGAAATCTGAATCAAAACACTTTATTAATCTCAGATGAAATGATGTTTGTAAAACAGGGTCATGTGATCCAAAGCACTGCAGCAAATCTACAACAGAATGGCCGCAACAGAAAAGAATAAAGGTGTTACAATGGCCCAGTCAAAGTCTAGATCTAAACCTGATTTAAACTGCTTTGGCGGGACCCTAATAGAGCTGTGTATAAACAAATGCACTTAAACCTCAATGAACTGAAGTAAAGTTGTAAACAAAGTAATATCGGACAGTTCATTCGACCTGTCTTTGCATAAACTGCAAACCCAGACAATCTTATTGTATTGTATTTTAACTTAAACTCTGCTGCTGTTTGTAGCATTATGAGCATTACAAGCAATTTGCTTCATATTACTGTACTGTTTTTATGTTCAAATCATATTCCTCTTGTTAGTCACGATACTCTTCCTGTTCTTACTCTTTATAAATGATGTTGTTTGACCATTTCAGTAGTAACATGACAAGTTTTGTCTTGTTGTCTTTTCTAATCCTGGCTACGGAAACAGTAATTTTTCTTAAAGCAAACCAGTTAAAGACTTGGTGATGTAAGAAATTACACATACTACTCTGATGACCATAAGAGCAGCCCAGTCATACGACCCTCTCTGCTTTCAGTGTCAGTGTATATGTTCCATCACAGGAATGGTGAGATGGATTTGTCTATAAACCAAGAAACACTGAGACAAAAGAGCTGCACAGTCCCTAAACTTAAAAAGGACACTCCAGGAACTCGACAAAGCAACACAACGGATGAGGCGATCCAGTCTAGAAGACAATCAAGTTAACGGCTGAGCTATCAATGCAAACAAAAGGCGAGAGTGACCACCTCAGCATGGCTTAGGCCAGGTTAGAACCAGAGATAGAAAAGACGAGCAGCACACTGAAAGAGAAAGAGCCCGGGGTCAGCTATAATGAGCTGTGAATGTGAGCATCCGACCAATCCTGTTTAATGGACTTCATCCCTGGAAAGGTTTCTGCCCTGCCCTGCACCGGTGTTTCCATGTGTTTACTTAGGGTCTGGGTCAGGAGGCTGCAAGGACTCTGTGACCCTGAAATGAGCTCTTGGAGTCAGCGGAGACCCCTGCTGACAGGATAGACCTCTTTTTATACTTTAATCTGCCAGCATGAGGAATCAATATGGTGACTATTGGTGTCGGGATTGTGTGCAGGAGTAAGCGGTTGAGCCATTTTAGATGTATCACAGGGGGGTTGGCGCACCATGACAAAAGCACAGCCCGCTGCCACCACTGGCCACAATGACCGGTGGGACACTGGCACACCAGCAGCTAGCCTACTTAACATTCATTAGTGTCAGAGAGGTGGACAGATGTGCCGGGTGTTACGGATCTTCCCTCTCATGTTCTCGCCATGGGGCTCATTCAGCAGCGTTTGACGTGTCTTTCATTTGGGATTTCAGAGTTGTGGGTGGTGGCGGCAGCAGGCCACTACTGCTGGGTGGGCATGCATAGACTCACCCCATTGGAGCCGTCGGGCGGCCAGGTGCTCGTGCAGACAGGATGCCTGGGCCGAACCAGTGGCCTCAGTGTATGCTTGAAATCCTGATTTCTAGAAGGTCTAATCTTCCAGCGAGCCTCCAAAAATTCTCTTCTCTCCACAGCAGACATGTCCAGGGAACTCTAGTTTTTCAGTTTACTCATTTTCTCTTTAAAAGGAGCCCGAAAACGTCTCCACTCGCCCAGGAAGTGTTTTATGCTTTTAGACTTTGCAGCCGGAGCCTCTCTCTGTGGGAGGCTGAAAAAACTGCAGCCTATTCAAATGGCTTATGGCTGTTAATAATTACCATCCAGCTAAAGTAGTGCAACTCTCTCAGGCATGCTTCCTTGGTGAACACAATAACAGAGACGCTGGGCACAAAGAGGCTATCTCCCTTCTGAGCTCACTACAAATTTTCAGGCAAATAATGTGACACAAAAAACAGGCCTACCATAAACCAAAGCTTTCAATTAGGAAGTGAACAGCACTGTAGCTGCACACAGTGACAGAGGCCAGAGCAGAAACCAGGACCAGCTGGACAGAGAGGCAGCTTTTCAGTCAGACTCCAGACACAACACGGATCAGGTTCTGGGCTGCTACAAAGCAGCATAAATCTCCTGGCCTTAATTGCATTACAGGGCATATAGTGGAAAGCACTGTGGAAACAATGGTTCCTATCAATTCCACAAATAAGAGTTCACCAGTGTGTGTTTGTGTGTGTGTGTGTTTGTAAGTCCGGAACAGCCTTCTATCTGTATCTGCAATCAAAGCTCATTATGTAGAGTGCGTCTTGTGCTTCAGGCTTTTCATCTTCAGGTTTGTTGTGCAGGAAAATCCTAGTAAACAACTTCTTGGTGTAATATTAACAAGGGAATGTGGCCAAGGGAGGAGTAGTGAGTGTTTTCTAGGGTGACCGAACCAAACATTTACAATAGCGACACCATCAGCCACCTCTGCACAACCTGTTTCTGCTGAAATAAAATAAATAAATATGTAAAAAGAACAGCTTTTACACCTGTTTTTGTTCCTCATTTTGTGACATTTGTTCTTTGTAGACCATTCAGGAAGTAAAATGAGTGCTTTATTTAAATGCTTTCAGAATAAGGATTTAGTTGTAACACAGTTTGAGCAAAGAGCACAACTTGTAACATGAGCTAAAGCTTCTTGGGACCATCTGAGATCAAGACCTCTCCGTTACATTTCCCTTCATAAGGCAGCGCCTCCCCAAGATCCCTCTCTGTTCAGCCCTGTGGGGGACCTCCAGTGCACTTTGTGTAATCCACATCCCACAATACCAGTTGCTAAGACACTGTAATAAAATTACTTGTGAGGAAGCTGTAAGCATTTTTGTAGAATGTGTGGCTTTTCTACTAAAAGAAACTGCACATAAAACTGGTATTCTCATATTTCATGATCTGCTGTTTCATCTCTTTTCTCTTATACAGACAAGATGATTTTATTTATAATTCAATGGTGAATATGATGATGTAAAACTACTTGTCCACTACTGAAAATTTAAACTATTTTTCCATTCATCATTTAGGCCCACTTGAAAATTCTTTGCAGAATTGTTTGAATTCAGCCACATTGGAGGGTTTTCAAGCATGAACGGCCTGTTTGAGGTCATGCAAAAACATCTTGATCTGACTTAAGTTCATACTTTGACTAGGAATTTTCTTGTAGAGAGCAGAATTCATAGTTTCATCAGCAAGTTATCCTAAAGCAGCAAAGCAAAGAGTTCAGCTTTTGTCTCATCAGTCCACAGAATATGGAATGTTGGGGAGATACATATTACGTATCTAAAATACAAAATATGAGTAACTGTATACCATTACAATTAACACTTAAAGAGGTGATAATTAGAATATGTATTCTGTAATCTGTAGTGGAATACATTTTAAAAGTAACCTTCCTAACAGTGAGAATATGTTTTTGGCAAGACTGAGACCAGCCTTTATGTTCCTTTTGCTTAGCAGTGGTTTTCGTCATGGATCTCTCACATGGATGCCATTTGGCACAGTTACTTTCTTATTGTTGAATCATGAACTCTTATGTGTTGTTCTGGGTTCTTTTGTGAACTCCTGGATGAGTTGTTGAGGTCTTGGAGTAATTTTGGTAGGCAATCCTACGAAAGTTTGCCACTGTTCCAAGTTTTCTGCACTTGTGGATAATGGCTATGAGCGTGATTCATTGGAGGCCCAAAGCCTTATAAATGTCTTTGTAAGCCTTTCCAGACTGAGAGATGTCAATGACTTGTTTCTCAGCTTTGCATGATCTACCAATGATTTTCAAGATTCAGTAAGTGGTTTGTCTCTCTGGTGGCACCCATACAGTGGAAGGAAGCCTATTGACTTAATAACAAAAAAGCACCTGAGTGTCCAAAATGTATTAGTTTTCTAGTATCTGACAATTAGGTGAAATATTTCACATTTAATTTAAATACAGTACTACTCTAGTTCCCAGATCTCCATGGAGCTTATTTTGTATGCCTGCCATTTGGTGTTTGTTAAGTAGAATTTTAGATCTTTTGATTTCCTGAAACCAGCTGTATACTGATCCAAAATATATGCTCTGACAATGAAGCAAAACACTAAGCTGAAAAGAAGAGTCATGTTTTCCACTGATAACATAAAAACATTTCTTTCTAGTATACTAAATAAAAGTAAAAAGAAATGTGGGACTCTTAGGCTTCTAGAAGTGCACACTTGACTTAACTTGGATTTCGCAGGACTGCAAAGGCGTACACACGCTCACACAAATAAACACATACATCAGCATACAAAGGCGGACAAAGACTCTCACAAAACACATAAAAATACCATTACAAGGGGCTTTCATGCTGTTCTAAGGAAAGCAGTCCTGCCTACTGCGTGCTGCCCTTTGTGGGCTGTGGGACCCAGAATCAAAGAGTGGTGACCTGCACCGGCTGTGGCCTGCGGGCCTGCGGGGAGTCCTGCACTGACTCCAAACCCTGGTTGCCACACCATGCTGAGATCCTCCTCTCCTCTCCCTCCCTCCCCCTCCTGCCCCCCCGGTTGGCTCCGTTATTTCCTCATCTCATCAATCTGTCAGCTAAGCCCTTTGACACCGCAGCACAATATGGTCCCAGTATTTTTTAGTGTGTGCCCTCTCTTTCAATATGGTCCCAGTATTTTAAGATTAGTCAGCTCACCCACGAGGTCTGCTCCCCAGTGCCTCGGAATCCAGGGTGAGTCGGCAAGACGGCCTGAAAAGCAGTTTGAATTTTCTAGTTTTTCCTTGCAATACCAACACATTTCGAAGTTCCAAACAGACGACGGGCTCTGTCCTGACATGGGATACATACATTTTGCAGCCTTGTGTAAGCTGGCTCATGTTAAATGGATTGCTGTTTGTTTTCTGACATGGCACCCCTGCAAATTGATTTATGTAAATATAATTCGATTCACATTAGAAAAACTGTAATCTCAGAGCACATTGCAGAAAGGTAAGCAAAAACATAACAAGAAATGTAGCAATCAAGCAGCTGGCAACACTGGGGAGGAAGAAAACTCAAGCAACACCAGGCTCAATGAGGGTGGGCATCTCCCTCGACAAGCCGGGGTGAGGCTAAACCAAAAACAGTAATGAGAATAACCAGAAATCAGGACACGACAGAAAGAAACACGAACTACAGAAAGACCTTCACATTTTTGCATGTGAAACATTTTAGTTGCACTTTCTTAAAAAGCTTAAAGAGCAGTTTAAGTTTTAAATGGAGATTAAAGACAGCATGTTCATTGCATGTGTGGGTTTAGTGATTTGACTGGTAGAAAGTTCAACCGAGTTGGTGCCAGAAATGCTAGTTAGTTAAACAAATTATTCATATTTTATTAATGTACAACAACAGTTAAATGTTCATTCTCATAGCGCCAGAGTTTCCAGCTCGAGAATGCTTACCCAGATTAAAGTAAGTTTCTAGTTTTCAGCTCCCTGTTCTGATTTTGTGTTTTTGCATTTGGGAAATCTGTAAACAGCCTGTTTTCCATCACCTCTACCTGCCTTTGGGTCCCCACGCTCAACTTATGACAATCATAGCCTATAACTACAACAAAAGTACAGTAAAACAAATTAGATTTGAAAATTATGAAAAAAATAGAAAAAGTAAAGTAAAATACATTAAGAAATTATATTAGTACATAAGACTAAGTAATAAGTGAGACTTCTTTTCTGGCTACTCCCTTTAGGGGTCGCCAAAGCAGATCATCTTCTTCCATCTCACCCTATCCCCAGCATCCTTCTTTGTCACACCAACCCTCTGTATCCTTTATCACTACATCCATTTACCTTCCATTGCTCTTCCGCTTTTCCCCCTGCCTGGCAGCTCGATTTTCATCCACCATCCCTCTTCTGCACACATCCAAATCATCTCATCTTTCCTTTTCTAACGTTATCTCCAAATCAATAAGCCAAAACAATCAAAAAGAATACAACTAAACATTAGTTAGAAGAAAGGACATAAATAAAAAAAATAAGGTAAGTAATGGGCTCCAGTGGATTTCAGGAAAGAAGCCTGAAACGCATTCAGTGAAGAGAGGTTTCACATTAACATTTAACAAGAGATTTTTTTTTTAATCAATTGTGACTTTGTTTTTAAAACTTCTCCCAGCAGCTTAAACAAGCTTCCCTGATCTCTGCTTTCTACACACTTCTAAAAGTGTCATGGTCCTGGGTGTTGCCCAGTGTTTTGTGTTTCATTTTTATTTCTTGATTATTTGTTATTCATGGTTTTATCTCTCTTGATGTTATAGTTCTTGCTTCAAGTTTAAGTCACTGTCTTCCCTGTGTTCCATGTGTCATATTCATTCAGTCTGTCTCTCAGTGTCAAGTCAGTGTCTTTGTGAATTGTCTCTTGTTTCCTGTTTTATTTTGATAGTCCCAGTCCTGCATGCAGTGAATCTAGTTTTGCTTCCCCTTGTCTTGTTATGTTTGTTTACTCCCAGCTGTCTCCTCCTGTGTCCTATTTCCTCATTATCCCTCAGTGTATTTAAGCCCTGTCACCATGCTATGTCTTCACTGCTGTGTTATGATAGTTTTCCAGTTCTCTGTTCATAGTTTAGTTTTCTAGTTTGCCCAGTTTGCTAGGTAGTGCTTTGAGTTTCTTGTTTTGTTGTGCTTTAAATTTAACGTTCCGTTTCCGAGTCCTGCGTTTGGGTCCTTCATACTGCCTGCTGCACAGCACAACATGACTAAAGTCTAAAGCATGAAGCTGACAAAGAAAATATACAGTGGAAAACATATTGGTCACCTGCGCATGTAGCTAACAGTTTTATGAAATAAGAGAGCCCAGTTTTGAGATCCTGTCTGGTGGACTAGTCTCACTCAAGAACAGACCATTCAGTTTATTTTCAAGTAAGGATGAAAGGAAGACTCCAAACTATGCATGTCGCCTATTCACTGGTGATGCTTTTTAAAGGAAAAAAAAAAAAAAAGACAGCAGAAAGAGTTGGAGAGGGGTGGAGGGGTGGAGCGCTGCATAAATTTTACATACACAAGGCAGCAGACAAAGTGATTGTTGCTTCCCTGAAACTTTTTTTTTCCCCCCTTCAGAAAACACTTTCCCTGCTGAATAGGCACCTATTAGTGACTCCATTATGGGCACAGGGCTCTTGAATGGCTCCTCACTGTGCGTCTTTATCATAGTCAGGCCGTGAATACAGCCAGCCCCCTCCTCCTGCGGCCCAACCAAGCTCCTTACAGCCTGTATTGATAGGTGCTGCGGTGCTGGTGATGATGGGTGAGGCAGCCATTCTCGCCCCTGTTGTGAGCTCCAGGTGTGGTGGGTTACGCGCATTGTGCTGCAGACTTTTTTCTTTACCACTTGCTCCAATAAAAAAAAGGAGGAAAAAAATGGATGCAATGTTTTACATGTATTAGCTGATCTCCATAATGCCATTCCACCGCCGGCCCCTCCCCTCCTACCGCTGCACCCCAAAACAAGTCAGGCCTCTGGCGAATGGCTGCACACCGCCTCAGAGCTCTGTATTGTTGCTGGATTATTGAGGAGTTAGCTGAAAGAAAGAGGCAGGGAGAGCGGGGTGTCTGTACTTTATCTCCAGGGGAGACAGGGGCTAAAGAAGGAGCTTCTTTAGAGGAGTGAGTTACTGCGGCAAAAGCCCCAAAACACCTGCAGGAGACAAGCGCAGGAAGGTTGAGGCAAGAAGAAATGTTTGCCTTCTTGTCTCCCCTTTGAGATACTCTAAACCAGCCCCCCTCTGAACAGAGGCGCTTCCATTTATCGAGCCCTGTCACAACATTTTTACCTTGCTCAGCCTGCACAAATGCCAGCGAATATGTGTGTCACCCAACTTTGAAGTTATGTGTACGCATGCACTCAAAGGAGGGAGACGCCGAGAGTTAGCAGGACTTTATGATGAATATGGAAGCATTGTTCAGCCATGCTTACCTCCACAGGGAACCATCTGCTCCCTGTCAATGCATCACCTGCTCGTCTGAGCCGTCTCCAGGGCAACGAGGGGTGGGTGGGGGTGGGGGGGATTAGAAGAGGTTATGGCTTTGATAGGAGGGGCCGTTGATGGGGACG
>VURO01020154.1:45167-59383 GCA_015108175.1 Pelvicachromis taeniatus
GGGCCCCCCCGGGCGGGGGGGGGGGGCCCCGGGGGAAGGGGGGGGGGGGGGGGGGGGGGGGGGATTAGAAGAGGTTATGGCTTTGATAGGAGGGGCCGTTGATGGGGACGAGGAGGAGGAGGTCAGTGGAGAGGTGGGGGCCGATGGGAAAGAGGTAACCCAGCGAATGTCGTCCTCTGCTGGAGGTGAGTGTTGGAGCAGGGGGTTTAGAGTACTGCACATGGAGTGCAGAGACAAACCACAAGCTGAAACACTTGTTGAAGTGTTATTTAAAAGAAAGAAAAAAGTCCTGGAGCATTTATGAAAGCTGACAGAAAAGCTTTGGTCCATTCAAATGAGAAAAAAGCGAGTTTTTATTTCTCAGTTTGCAGACTTTTGCTCAGAGCAGCTTTACATGATTTACAGCTCAAAATAATCCTTATTTATCTGTTTATCTTATGCTGAGCCATGGTACAGTCCTCTCAGCTCAACCTCTCTCACCTCTTTTAGTTCCTTTCTGTTTATGTCAACTTTCTTCTCATTGGCTTTTCCTCACAAACAGAAGGTTTGTACAGCAGGTGGGTGGGGCTTTTGTCCTTATAGTCATAGCCGTGTATCCTGTAAGACAAACTAAAACAAATTTGTTCTGGGAACACAGGTGAATCTGTATTTACGCAAGTTAAATGTATCAAATTTGGGAAAAACACCTTACACACATATCATCTGGATTCGCCCAAAAATGAAGGACAAGCTAATTGACAGCAGCTGGAGCTGTAGGGTCCAACTTCTCTTTTATAGAAAGATAAGGAGATGCAAGTAAAAATGTAGGACTTCGGCAAATATTCATACATTTCCGACATGACTGCATTCAGGTGTTTGATGTGAACGCACAAATTCAAAAGGGTGAAAACGACTAAAACTGACCATTTAAACCTAGAATAAGTCTGAGTATTTGGTTCACAGGGATTACTTGCACATATTCCGATGTCATTATTTAAAACTTTGACCTTAATCCGAGTGAAGCTGTAACTCGAATAGCTGAGCTCTTCATTGTAATGGTGACTGATATTCAGAGACAGTAAATAATGTTTGGGTATGCAAGTGCTTATCATTTTTATTCTTTCTTGAGGCACATGCACAGTTGTCATGGCTGTCATGTTTTGGTTTATTTAGAGTAGCGTAAGAAGCATAACTTTAAAATCTAATGATTTGGTTAACAGAAAAGTATTTCCTTTTATTTCAAGAATTTGCATATATAAGCTTAATACGAATGGAAAATTGTCAAATTAAAGTATTCCACATATTCCTTGCATGATTTACAGCTAATCCCACTTTCTGTTCATAAAATTCCCAGTATCTATTCAGTGGAAATGTTCCATTTTAACTGATGGTGTAGGTTAAAAGTGCACTAGACAGTGCTGCGGGTACCGATTTAAAGTCTTGACAAATAATATTTTGGAGTCTGACCAGCAGCCTCTTTTCCATTAAGGTTGCACAATCATTATCAGCATGATGATCTTTTAATATCGAGTGAAACCAGGTCCCAAATCATCACAAAGATTACTGTGTAAGTATTACTGTTATTGGAGAATAAAAAGACATTTTTGTTTATAATCAACAAGTGTTTATGTTGTGGTGTCTCTGAAAGAAGGCGCTCTGATACCTACATTTGTCGCTCGAGTAAGTGTGGCGTGGACACTTATACTACATTTAATATGTGTAATGTAAACAACATATTTCACTTCCATCTCTTTAAAAAAAAATCATACCATACATTATACAGAGTGAGGAAATTACTTGTCATACGTGAGCCTGATTAGCAGCTGCAGAATGACTTTACCTTTGTGTGTGTTGATGCAGGTATTATGACAGGCTGCATGAATGCAGATCAATCAGAGGTTTCTCATTGAAGCTCTGTCACCCTTCAAGTACGGCACGCTGCTGACTCTGCCCGTGACGGCTGGGTAAACACAGACCTGAGGGCAGCTCGAAAGGCAAACACGTAAGAGCTGACGCCTGGCTGATGAACGCGTCAGCCGGCAGTACTTGGAAACATTTAGGACGTCACATTTGGAACTGTAATATGAACCTTAGGTCAGATAGTTAAGCACTTTAGAGTGTTTTTATTGCAGGAAAACCATGCCAAGGAAATCTAAAGTCCCCTGAGAGATGTCTATTTACTCACACCATTGTTCAGGATTCAGTTAAACTCTATTGATTTAGGGACATCTGAATACTCCAGGGGATTAAATTACATTATGAAAACATGCCTGTTGAGACCGAGAGAACATATGTACAGACCTGTTTGCACATGTAAAAATCCACTCTTACTGTAACTCCTCACTGTTTCATTTAATTGTCCGGCAGCATGCATCATTCATACATTAAAATAAAATAAAAATAAATAAAAAATTCAACTATTATTCCTCTACTAACTTAAATTTGAGGTTATGTCTGAGTACCCAGCATCATTTAGACTTACATCATTAACCAGGATTTTTAATGGCTATGAAGAAGGACTATGTACGTAAGTGTGATTGGTCTATGAGTCTGTTCAGCCTTACTTGAAGTCTTTGTAGTCTGACATTTTCAAGAATTAAAAGAGTTGTGAAAAACCTTATATTCGAGTGAAAAAAAAAAACTATTTGGGCAATGCCTTTATTTTTAACAGTTTGGTCAGATTTGTCAGTAAAATCTGTCTGATGAGGCTTTGGTGCTTTTGTTTATTGAACTTTGGAAGTTTGTCTTGTGTTTATATTGTGATACCTATTGTGTACAACTTAAATGTTATCCCTGATAAATATCCTACATATAATAATGAAAAACACTAACCACACATGACAAACTGAGAACCAATAAAAAGGGGTTCATGTTAGGTTTCACTTTTACAGTTTAGACAAATTTTAATTCGGTCCAGAGGCAGCTATTTACAGACTGTGTACTTGGAATGACAAAGCATGCAGATGTTTTTGATGTTTGTTTGCAAGCTTGTGTTTGTTTGCAATGCTAAGTATTTTCTTTTTGGCTGAAACCTCTTTGGAAGATGGCAGAAATTGCTGTATGGAGAAAAACCTTGAATTTACTTAATAAACTACAACTGACGCTGTTGGAAAAGTCATTAGTTTTGCTGAGTTCTATCATGAAATACTGAAAAAATAAAAACTGTCCGATAATGCGCTAAAAAACTTTGAGGCTCTTTATACCTGTGTGGACTGATGCACAGAGAAGAAGAATCTAGATCCAACTAATCATGTTTTGATCCACTTGGGATAACATCGGGACACTTTGTGCTACCAGCTCTCTTAATAACCTAACTACGTCCTTCCAACAGTTTAGAAAAGACTCATTTTCACACAAATGCTGCTATTGTGGCATAAATTCATTACAATAAACCATTAAGAATTTTAAGTTGATAATAAACCTGGGTTTGTGCCTGGGACTCCCAGGTGACGTGAGGACAGGACAGGAGCTATTATCCACGCTTGAATGCTCACCTGGAGCCGCACTTGCTGGACACTGGTTCACTCAGAGAAAGTCTGAGTGACAGGTGAAAGTGACCACAACTGACAGAAGGAAACCACCTTTTGTGTTTGGTCACAGAGCCAAGGGAAGGCGGTGACCCAGGTCCCCCTCCCAACGAGCTCATCAGCCCGAGGCTACAGAGGAAGGGTCTGGATGGATCACTCTTCACAACATCAATGCGTCGAAGTCCAATCTCCTCCGTTAGGCACCTCAGGTCTTCTCCTTAAAACAAACTTAATCTAATCTCAATCTTTACTATATTTGTTAAACAAGATGGCTAAAAAAGCCATTACAACACAGCGACCACCTGCAGGTAACATTATCCCTCTCTTTTTTCTGCTACGTGTTCTGCAGAGGTGACAAAACAGCTGTCAAGCCCATTATAAGCTTTGTCAGCACAGATATTGGTGGGCTCAACGATAAAGTGATAAGCAAATATATATGTTTTATCCTCAATTTCTCTTAGTACACGCACATGAATTGCAAAGCAGACGATGCCACTAAAGAGAAGCAGATGAGCTAGGTTGGGATTTTACAGCTAACACACATACACATATGCAAAAATACATTATGCAACAATAGCTTCTAGTCAATATCAAGAAGATGTTCCTATTTTTTTGGTCATGAGAAGACAGCGCACTCACGCTGAAAATGCTGCCATACTAATGCCAAGCAAGGGCCTGTTTAAGAAACTGAGGTCTACTTTCACCTACCCCAACATCAGCAATCAGGCTAAGCAGTCACAAGAAGGTGGTTATTAGCTCGATAAGTTAACATGAGAATTATTGTTGGGTCTACCTTACAATGTAAAGCGCTTGAGGCGACTGTTGTTGTGATTTGGCACTATATAAATAAACCTGAATTGAATTGAATCATTAACGTGAAAAAAACAGTGGTGACTGTCGATGTTTCTGATTGGTCAGACGGGCAAACTGCAATATTATAAAAATACATACAACACTGACTAAAAGCAGCGTGTGATGGGGGAACATCATCCCACATAATGCAAGTATCAAAGTATCAAATTCCTTTGATTTTCATATATATTACATATATTTCATCATCTCCCAGCAAATGCAATGTTGCGTTCTTTGTTTGCGTTTGTTTCACGTGTCACGTTCATTGTGCATTGACTGCACGTAACAGTCACAATAATTTGGTCAACAGACTTTTTCAGAAATGAACCCATGATTTTTCAGAGAACTGATTGGTCAGCATGTGATTATCTTTTATATTATTATTATATACATAACCTGCTCCATGGGTTAGGTCTCCACTATAAGTTACTATGGTGACTGACCCTATTAAGAAGTGAAACAACTTCATTTCACTGACTTCCTAGAGATAAACCTGAAATTACCTCACTAAACCCCTAAAACACTGCTTTGGCCTTAGGAATAATCTTAGGATTATGTTACAGAAGGCAGCGGTGTGAGGCCAAGGTACACCAATGAAACTGGATGCTGGAGACTGACAGATGTTAATGTTGTTTTAATGATGGTCCCTTAAAAGAAAGAAGACAAAATAATCACTTTATTGCAATAAATAAAGTGATTGAAAATGCCTTTGTTTTTTGTTTTGTTGGTCAAATAATCTGGTCACTAAATGGTGATCAGATACCTACATAGGACCCAGCCCACACACACAAATAATTCTGAGCCTATTTTTTCTTCTTTTTTAAATATAAAAGTTTATATTTTTTAATATAAAATCAGGTTTCTGTCACTTTTATTTCTTCTTGTACAAATTTTGTATAATTCTTTTTATTACACAGTGAACTTTCTTCTCTGGACCAGCATGACCTTTGATGCGTTATAACCCTGTATTGTGGTTAGCCCAGTGTCTCGATCAGTTAGCTCCCACCCATGTGCATGTGCTTTGTACACACCAAAAATATGCCATCTCTGACAGCTCCTTTCTCGCAGGTCAAAGTCCTCCACTTAACCTATTGTGCCACCACTTCTTACTTACTATATGATCGTTTTTGCTCTTTGTACTACTTCTCATGCTCACCTTAAGACTTAAACAGACCTGAGATTGGCCCCATCATGGTCTAGACTTTCTAAAACACTGTGAGGACGTATTAAAGTGAGGTCTCTTCAAGTATAATATGCTGAAGAGTTACAATGGATTTGTTTGCCCAAGATGGCGAGAAACACGTTGCCTGCCCCAGTTTTAAATGGTCACCAAACGTATTACAATTCAATCGGTCAACCATGCATGAAGTGTCCCAACTACACAGTGGTATCAAACATTTGTTTCTACCGACTCTAACACACAAGTCCCCTTTCAAAAGGTGACAAAATCTGCGTTAGGAACTAAGCTGGGTTGGAGGGAATAAAAAGAGTTTTACCTGAGTCTATTTTTAAATTTAGTTAGTTTTAGGTACAACACCCACTTGTTCAGAGTTAGTTTGCCTTAGAGTCTTTTCCAACATTAAACAGAAAGCTCAGTTTCAAAGCGTTCAGTTCTGCCTCATCTAAAGGCAACGCCAGCTCCCATTTCACATGAACTTGTTTGCACTGGCACCAAGGGTCTGAAACATAGACTATTAACTGTTAGCCAAGTGGTGGTACTTTTAGAAATAAGCTAAAAGTACCAGTACCACAACTCAATTGACCATTTGTTTCACTTAAAACTACCAAATTAGCAATCCAGCTACAAGTAGTTGGGATTTTTCAGCCATCCACTGAATCACACTGCTAACATAACTTAAAAAACCAGGTGTATTAGTCATGTTATAGCATGGATGCCTCACAGTGCAATCACCAGACTCTCTCATTGGATAAAAAGTTGATCCTGGGAGAGTTCCTGTCAGGGCCACGTGTAACAGGGGACATGACTAGGGAAAGGGATGACTTTCTTGGGTGTAAAATTCAATTATCCAGCGAGTGAGCGTGGCTGAGCGTGTCTGTTGTGAGCGGAGGGCGGACGGCTGCCCGTTCCCAGCATGCGACAAGGGGGTTAAGAGCCACAGAAAGGCTTCCATTATTCCGAGTGAGAACTGCCCATGTGGCTGGCTGCACGGCCCCTGCTCTCATTCACTCTCCTTTACAACAGCGCTGCCGACAGCCTCCAAGTTTCATTCTTTTTTCCCTGCTCCCACTCCTTTTTTCCCCTCCCCTCCCTCTCTTGCTCTCCTGCTCTCAGAAAAGAGTCTCCACAATGCTGCTGGACGGCTGAAGTGGATTCTTCAGCACCCCTGTGGACTGTGCACATGTGGACAACATTCACAGGATGTCTGTCAACTAGTCCATTAATCAGCAACGTCTCATGAAAGCACAATTAGGAGCCTCACAACTCTATAACCGATTATCATCTGTAAGCACCCCTGCTACTTCTCCTGCACAGCAATTCTGTGTGCTGAAGTCGGCCTTCCTTGTTCGGCTGCACTTTTCCGACACTTACGAAAAAAACTAGAGTTGTACAATCACGGAAAAAACCTCCCAAAAAATTTTTGTGTGTGAAGTGTGAACAGCTTCAGCGTGTTCAGACGCTCATTCCTCACACACCAAACCTATCAGACATTAACACTGACTTGCATCTGTCTAATCATCAGTGTGAGAATGGATCTTCAGTGTGTGAATAAGGCTGAGGCCCTATGGAGAAGGCCATTGTAGACACACACTGCACCACTTCTTGTGATAAATGAGCAATTGTGTCCATCACCATTAATGACAGTAAATGACGCAGTAGGGTGCTCTCCATCTACTGTACAGTGTGAGGACAACGCTGAGAAACCTTTTGGATTTCATGTGACATCACGTCCCAGATGGGTTCATCTGCAATTTGCTAACCAGAGGAGACAAGCACATACAGAGGTCCATTGTGTGTCCTAATTGGCAGAGAAACTGTATGTTGATGTGCATTCAAATGAACCTAGTAGCTACTAGGGTGTGCAAAAAACAGCATATACAAAGCCTTTTTTGGCCTTAACTGCTAAAATTGTTTGGTACATGTAGTTTAAACATCTGCTGAAAGTTTGTATTTAATTAAATTAAATTTTATTTTATTTATATAGCGCCAAATCACAACAACTGTTGCCTCAAGGCTCTTTATATTGTAAGATAAAGACTCTACAATATTTACAGCATTTACAGATTAGCTTCTCTTAAACATTCTCTAGTGGTTTTAGCATCTTCAGGAAATGTACAATTTACTTTTCTTAGACGTCACAGCAGAACTTTAGAAGAAAGGGTTATCGTACAACAATCACAGCACCAGCAATGCCCACGTAATTGCCCACCGGATCACGTAAAGAGCATCCGGGTCTATTTGAATCTACTGGAGAAATCACTCAAAGGCTAAGCTCTGATGGACTGGGGAAAAACTATCATCCAAGGAACCTTCCATAGGAAGGGGGAAAAAAACAATGGCTTGGACTGGGAATACCTTTCTAGCCCCGACATATACCCCATATACCCCCTACATATACCACAACACCAAATCCAGGTCCTTGAGGAGGATCAATTTGAATACCATAATGATTAAATATTTTTTTTAATCCAAAATTGAAATTTATTCAAAGAAGCTTTCAGAGGCAACATGAATGCTGAAAGCAGAGTGGGAAAAAATCGTCTGACCTTTGAGTTTGCATATCGGTGGAGGTTGATTGCTCTTTTGTTACATTATACCAAAATTGTGGTGAAATCTCAGCCCAGCTAACGGCTCAGGATGAATATTTATCAGTCTAAACTGCGTTTGGCTGTGAGGTAAGGCAGACATTGAGTGGAAAAAGCTGCAGCCAACCCTCCAACAAAGGTCAACTAGACTGTAAAGGTCAATTAAATAAACTCAATGGAGGATCTGACCTTTACCTCAAGACTACAATATGATTAAGGTATAATACTGGGCACTTTATGTAGCCATTGAAACTGAAAATCTCTTTTGCCGTAGAATTACAGTGTTGCTTGTGTTTCTTTCTGCTTTTAAGTGTCAAAAAAGCAAATGTCAATTTGATTTGATGTGAACTGATGTTAGCATTTAGCTCAAAGCTCTTCTGCTGCAGTTTGGGCCATTGATGGATATGGAATATTTTACATTACAGATGCGGAAAAGTACTGAACGGGACTAACAGGCAAGTAAAAATTAATTGACAGTCAGTCACATGACTACAAAAAAGCTGCAGAAATACACACAAATGTATATGAGAAATGGAAAATCAGGGTATTTTTCTGCACTGAGAAAGTTTTCAGTGCCATCAGATGATGGAATGGATAGAGAGCTACACACTCTACGCTATGTGAAATAAGGTGTCACAGATTCATTGTCTTTACTCTGCACGGGCCAACTGTGCCCATAGTCTCCCTCCAAAGATGCAATTTAAGCCATAAAATCTCCTGAAATTTGCCAAAAGTGATTTAAAATGACAGTAAAACACAATACATGCCATAGACTGAGCCTACAAATGTGTCTGGCTGCAAAACATGAGATGTGTAACATAGAGACAATATAAACAAATACGTTGGGAGCAGCTTCTGACAAACTTTTTTAATTATAACTTCAAGAAATGTAATCTGATCAAAGTCACATCTGCAGAATACAAGCTAACATATTGTATTACTTCCCTCTAGTGTCGATTTCCATCGACACTAGAGGGAAGATCCCCAAAAGTGCTTTAGTTTTTGAGATACCCATACTGGCCGTGTGGTTTGGAGGTAGAACAAAGTGGAACAATGCACCAACCTAGGTTGACACTTCTGGCTCATGGGAATGGGTCAAATTATGAGTTGACTTAAAGTTAACCAAATTACTTTCGGCCAATCAGGCTCAGCCAGCTGATCTATTACAGCCTATGAAGAAATCTAACTTTGTAAAAGCTGTTTTGCCAATATTATGTCAAGGCAACTGAGAATTTAAACTTATTTGACTAAAATATATTTCACTTAAGAAACTTAATTTAAATATGAGAGGGTAGTTAATTAGCAACCCTTTAACACCTCCTTATTTTACTTGGTTAATGTTCTAAAATGTTGTATGTAAAGCACTGAAACAGTCACAGATTACAGTGTTGTCCCAAAAACTTTTAAGAATGATAGATGTCAATAAGCTTGTTTGTCATCATGTTCTTGAGGTTTTTTTATATTGTGGTATACTATGTTGCTTTTTGAGATCTTTTAGTATTTCCACTTTTAGCCACATTTTCGCACAGGGCCAGGTAAGTTTGAATAGTTTTTTTGTTTGTTTGTTTTATAAACTGAACCATCATTTAAAAAATTGTATTTACTCTGGTTATCTTTTTTCTAATAGCAATACTAATTAATATTCATCATACTGTTGGATTCAACATGGTCAGCCATTAACAAGCAAACCCAGGTTGGTGTTTCTGGGACAATCCTAGCACCGCTCCCTACTGTCACACCTAATTTGGGATAAATCAGAACTTTCCTTTTGAAAATACATGAAATTAGTGCTAAAACAAACAAACAAACAAAAAAAAGACACTTTAGATGACGATTGTGTGGCTTAGAGATTAAACTTAAATGACAACATTTGAGAACTTCAGGTTGAAATATAACACATAACTATTAATCTTTGCGTTACTGGTGTGCTGCACACATTACCAAACCTATACTGCCCTCATGTGGCACCTGTGGATCACCTCCGCATCAGGTGTGATGGTGTGACCAGCTATTCGTTACACTACAACTGGATTAATGGTTTCCCTTTGTGGGTGGACTTGCTGCCTTCAAATATTTATTATTTTACTTGTTTCACAAGAAAAAAATATAAAATAATTTCTCAGCATGATGCAGTAAACAGTTTGTCACAACACATAAAAAATCTTTTTAGGATTGAATCTGCTTTAAAATCAAAATCATTCTGTTTGACATGGTTTAGTACAGTTTGTAGCTTAGAGCGTGTAGATCTCTATAGTGGATTACATGTAGTATCTCAGTACTTATTTGTACAATTGAAAGGCTGTCTGCACCAGGGCATTGGAAACACGGGCCAGCATGTTTTGAAAAGCTTTGATTATAAACAATAATACGTATAATGGTAATTTATCTCAAGGTATTGATTAATCTAGTCTTAAAAAGGTGTATTATGATATTTACCTGTTCTTTAACCTGAAAGAGCATCCTTCCCTGTAAAACCTAGCAGAAATCATTACTGTAGCCAGGAAGCTTCTCGTTATACTTCTTCAGATCAGATGATGTCGTTTTTCAAGCCACTGACAGCAGCCAGTATTTGTCTTCTCCTCAGTGTTCTCCTCCTGAAGGAACAGAAATAAAAGAGGCTTACGTTTAATTAGATCCAACTTAAACTAATTACTATGAAATAGTGCAAACGTCTACAATTTAACACTATAAAATGCAAATGTATTAGTTATAAAGGATCTAAAGGATCAATTGAGTATCAACTGAGTGATCTCCGTTTTTGGAATATTTCAAATGTATGAGCAATTCACAGTTTTGTGAAAAAGAATTTACCCCTTTCCTGATGTATTAGTTTTTCCTATTTGTTATTCAAACCTACCTGGTCCTGTGTGAAAAAAAAATTTCCTTGTTGAATCAAGAATCAACCACATTTTTTGTTACACTAGCCACAACCAGGTCTGATTACTGCCAGACCCAGAGACTGCATGACTAATCCAGGGAGTTGCTGGATAAATCATTTTAGCAATTACCTTATTTTCTCTACAATTTCCATTCATCCAAAAGTGCAGCCCCTGCATGGCAGTAGATCAGACCATCTGAGGGAGTTCTCCCCTTGTAAATGTTTGAGTTGTTTGGCTTTAAGGGTCACAAAGAGCAAAAAGAAGCCAGGGAGAGCCAAAAAGACTAGGTTCAAAAGAAGGCTGTTGGAGGAAGACACTGCTAAATGTGTTAAGTTAACTAATCTAACTAACAGCAGTCAGACCCCAGTTGCAGACCATCATGAGAGAATGTTGATGAAACTTTGTATTGTCACCACAGTCTATAGAGGTAGCACAACATTTGATATAAAACTAATTATATCTGAGGTAATTAGTCCAGTTTGTTTTGTATAGATCAATACTTCTACAATGAATCATAAATATCCTACCATTTTAAGAGACCTACCAAAATACTCCAAGAGCTCATTGAAAAGTCTTCCAGGTCACAAAAAACCCCAAAATGGACTAAAGCTGAACTTTTTGAAAGGTTTGAGTCCCATTACATCATCCCAGCAGTCACCTATGGTAGTGTTATGATCTGGGGCTGCTTTACTGGACATGGATTATCTGCCATAATTGATGGAACCAAGAAGTCTGATTTCTATCAGTAAATCATAAAGGAAGATGTCCACCCATCAGTTCATGCCCTGAAGCTCCATATCGGTTATTTAGGGGGTGATCCAAAACGCACCAGCAAGTCTCCCTCTGAATGTCTAAAACAAACAAAAACAAAAATTTAGGTTTCGAAGTGGCCCAGTCAAAGTCTGAATTTAAATCAGACTGGGATGCTTGGATATGATCTTAAACAGGCTATTCATGCTTGAAAACCATCCAGTGTAGCTGAATTAACACAAACAGGGGATCAAAATTCCTCCACAATGACATGAAAGATTTATAGCCCGTTATCATAAACACTTGATTGCAATTCTAGTTGCCAAGGGTGGCACAATCAGTTACCAGCTTTTTTTTTTTTTTTTTAATTTGCATGAAATGATAAATAACAGGATTCATTAGTTAACTGAGTTTTATCCTTTTTATTAGTTCATACAGTGCCATATGGCAGGAGCACTAATCCCTTATCAGTCATGAGGTTAGTTTCCACTGCAGGTCACATCCTTCGTGTTTGCACTCTGCAGTTACACAAATTACAACTTACACAGTCGTGTTTATAAAGATATTTCTTCTAAAAAGTTATATTCAGAATTATATCTTAAGTGTGGAGGTTTGGGAACGCCCCCATTAAGACGCTCAAACCATGCCTTGAAGAATATATCAGCACCATTTTCCCTTTTAACATAACTATGATTATATAATGTGTCTAAATGACTAAAAGCTAGTTTTTCAGTGATTATTTCGGCCAGGCTGCGCAGAAACTGACAAAGTTGCTGCACAAAAAACAGCAAACTCGGCCCACACACAACAAGAACCAGATGTGCCACTTTAGTTCTGTTTCACAACAACTACCCCATGACATACCAATGCAGAGGGGGTGTGGAGTCACGTGGACCGGTGTTAACCAGGAGTGGTTTTTAAAAGAGAGCTCACAGAGGAGCTTTCCCGAACTCTGAGCCCAGCATCAGCATACACACAACTACACACTTCCTACCTGGAGGACGAGAGGATGGACGCTGCATACAAGAGGGTTAATGGAAACTACAGCCCAGAGGCAGAAACAGGGGACCAAGTCCCAGGGGTAAATCTAATTTATAGCTAACTTGAAAGCCATCTGTATTTTTTTTCTTTTAGTACTATCTTAAATTTTGTCCATTTATTTGTGTTCTTTTCTGGAGGTTATGCAAAACAAACAGTCTTAAATAGTGATTCAAACCAGTCTGTTTTTATTAAAACAACAGTATAGCTGGGCAGAGCTAGAAAATTCAGGGTACAAGAGCAGACAAAGCAGAGAATTACAGTGAATAGAGGTGAAAAACAGCTGACGATAATGGAAAAAGTCAGTGCTAAACAAATGCAAGAAATGTCCCTACTCTGCAGACTTCTGTTTTTGTTTGTGAACGACCATATCACCCTTTAAGTTCTTTTTTATAATGAAATAATTAAAGGTAACTACAGATAACATTTTGCAAGATGAACCATGAAGTTAATATGTTTAATATCAGTTTGGGCTCTGCGCAAACACGATGTGTGTGTGTGCTTTTATTTTATATACGTCAGATTTCATAAGCAACAATATTAGAAATCTTTAACTGGAGCCTGAATAAAAGCCTTCTGTCATTTGTTCACCTCTTGCAGTCAAGACTATTCTTTAAAAGCTTAATGATTTGTGGATTTCTTAAAAAAAAAGGCACAGAACATGCTAAGTTTAACAAATAATTTACTAGGTTGTTATGTCTTCATCTGTAGAACATCTGCAGAAGAAATTAGGGGATGTGTTGGGTTTTTGTGTGTGTGTTTACCTGAAAACCTCTTTGGATATGGCCAAAGTGTGAAGGCTTTGAACTTTACATGCTGTCTTGGATGGCTTTAAAATACATAACATGCTATTGTTCTGCACATGGCAGGCACAAAAAAGGAGAGCCAAACACCATTATAACAATTAGTAAAATCATGATTCACACCCCTGGGATAAAAGTAAATCTGTTACATTTTTATTATAGTTTTGCATTAACAACAGTGTATGCATGACTTCATTCATGTTATATTTTTATATAAGCCCTGCATGTTTATCTTAAATACGTCTCTCAGCGGAAGAGAAGGGGCTCCATGTACCTGGAGGAGGAGACCAACAATAAGTCAGAGATGATCTCCTGCATCTTCTCGTTAAAAGAAGAGGTTGGAGCTTTAGCCAAAGCCCTGAGGCTCTTTGAGGTAAGCTTTATATCTCAGTGGACAGTCCTGGGGTCCTAATATGGTTCAGTGACAAATTGCATGATAATGTTATTCATGTACCTTTCAATATCATTAGCAGCCATGAGATTTCTAACCTGCTCATTTAGTCATGGAAAGCAAAATTACAAGGAGCTCTTCCGGCAGTAAATCGTATGATGTTAAATTAATGTGTGAATGGTTTAGTATTTTGACACGCAAATTAAAAAAAAAAAAATTATGACAGTACCAG
>VURO01020154.1:61642-77341 GCA_015108175.1 Pelvicachromis taeniatus
CTGGGATAGTTCTCTAGGCTTCTTGAAGGACATTCAAAGCTCTTATTTGGATGTTGGTTGCCTTTAGATGATCACACACTGGTGCAACAATGCTGAGGTCTGGGCTCTGAGTCATTGATAGTGCTCCATTGTGTTTTTCTATCCAGGTTTGGTTTTATAGCATTGACATTTTGGGGATCATTGTCATGCTGAAAAATGAATGGATCAGATTTGGATGGTTTTGCATTTTGCATTAAAACACTAACATATAAAACCAGCCATGAAAATTATGTTTTCAGTTCATGAAAAGCATTTTTGTGGAGAAAATGTTTTCTTCAGCCATTTAATTTTCCACATTTTTGTAGTGGGAGATGTGGCTGTGTTGGCTCTGATCAATATATGTGCCAAATGCTAGTCTCCAAATGTAGCTGTAAACATCAGGATTCCCTTTGAACCTATGAGCTCCCACTCTGCCGATCCTCCCCCTGCTCCACCCCTCATCCTCCCACTCCCCTTAACTTTTCAGCTTTTCAAACAACCCCCAAACTATCAACAGACCCCATCTTCTCCCAGCTGTTTTGTAACACATGCTGAGTCTGCTCACATGCTTTAAAGTAAATGATGGTGTAAAAAACAAAGCTTAAAGAGTTTGTGCTCCAGGACTTCCTCTTTCTCGCCTGTTGTGTTTGTTTTGTTTTTTTTACTGATAAATTGAAAACGACTGAGCCATGTGCTAACGTTTAGCCACACAGCTTGGGGAACCATCACGTGTTCATTCACATTTCATTCAGAGAGCCGCTCATGAAAACTGCTGGACTGCTTATCCACCCAGGTTTCAGCGCACATGTGACACAGCGACATGGCTTTCTTGTGACAAGTCATGCTACCGGCTGACCTTGACCTCAGCTGGGGTTATTGTCACCAGCCTCGCGGTGAAGCGACGGCTCAGAGGGGTACAGAAATGTGGAAGATTTGCCACTGCACCATGCTCGCTTCAGGACTTGGAATTGGTTATGTTAAGCTGGACCAGGCTGCCAGTGGCACGCACACTGAATTATTTCTCTTTGTAGTCATGGACAGATTTATTATGATGACAGGGATACAGTTCTCAATCCCAAACTAATTAAAAATCAGAAAGTACATCTGCCACCTACATATACATATCATGTTTTTTGTGATGGCCTCACAAATGGCTTGATGCATCACATTTTTTACATTTATTAAGCAAAATTACAGAAACAATATACAGTAATATTTGGCTTTTAATTGAAAAACACTGTTTTAAATCTCTTCAAACTAATGAAATTCAAAAAATGCCGTCCTGGTCTCACCTTTGGTCGTGTCTGTAGTGACTCTTTGGGGGGATGCAAAACCCCATGAGCCGTAAAAAATAGCTGAATAGGATCCAGATGGGAGAAAACGTGATGTTGGGTTGCTTATACGCCCTCCTCTGCAGCCTATAGCAGACCAAACACATAACACTCCCTCCAAAAGGTTACATAAACGTGCATATAAACAAAAACACATTTAGGTGATAATTACATATCACATACAAGCCAGAACTATTTTGCATGTTAAGATCAAGATAAGTTCTTGAATTGCAACCATAAAACTCTGGAAGCTTCCCAAGGGTTCCACAATTGTGTACTAACTATTACAATATGTCCCACATGTCTTTACTAGGAGAGTGCATCCAGTGTCTGTCTCAGAGTCAGTGTACAGGCAGAGAGTTTGAGACAGCTGACCAGAGGTCTTCACAAAGTCTGATAGAGTGCCACCAGTTTACTAACAGCACACCACCCTCTAGTGATAGCACAAAGGCAGTGCTGCGGGACAATGTTTTCTAAACAAATTTAAAACTTCTGGATAGAAAATACATGCGTGGATGAGCATAAACATAAACACATACCAAAATCTTTCTTTTTGTAGGAGAAAGGCATTAACCTGATACACATCGAGTCCCGTCCATCACGCATGAACAGTGAGCAGTATGAGTTCTTCATCAACGTAGACTCCACCTGCTCTCAGGCCATGGATGAGGTGATTGACTGCCTGCGCACACAAATCAGCGGCCATGTGCACGAGCTAACACGCAGCAAAGAGAAGGACACAGGTTAGTGAGTAACTGGTAAGAGGATAGCCACTGAACAAGAGGACCGTGAATCAGCAACATGATGAAATTATTAAATGTGAATATATTTCGCATGTGAATGCAAATTTACAGACATCATCCATTGTGTTAGTTAGCTGCTTGATAATCTCTTGTATTTACTGTGTCAGTTATTTCAGCCTTTAGGTGCTAAACAAGCAATGCAATGGATTTTCAGACTCATAACTCAAAATGTGAGTTGCTTTGATTTTTAGCCCAAGGATTGCACTAAGTCTCCAAAATGATTACAAGAGGTGCATGAATACCTGCAAATAATGAATTAGAAGCCAAGGATATCTTGGGGTCCCAAGATATCCTCTTGGGACCCCTGATATCTGTACCAACCTTCATAGCAATATATTTGAATTCAACACATAAATGAAAATGAATACACAGTAACAATAACCTATCCAGTAATAATAGGAGTAGTAGTGGTAATATGGTGCTATGTAGATTAAAGATTTTGGTAATAGAGGGAAATTTAAAATATATTCTCTGAGGACCAGAAACAGCTGTGGTTAAAAAAAATACATAAATCTAAAAAGCTGACACCACTACAGCTGAAACGATCCATTTATCAACTGAGCCTGGTGCTGGGTGTTGAGCTACGCCAGACTTAGTAATGGACAGTCAGTGTCGCCCATGAGAATGATGGCCCACTGCCCCTTTTATTAGTTGTTTCCAGAATGACATTAGTTTAGCTACTGAGGACCAACAGGCCTGGCAGGAACAGAAGAGTTTTGTGTCTCCGCCCCAGACTAACCCAAGGACAGCGAACATGCCAAGGTCACGGCAGGCTGAGACAGACAGGGCCACCATGGATCCTCCTCTGACCTCAGCATAGACTCTGTGGCGTACTGGTCAGGGTCAAGTGGACAAGGAGGATATTTATGGCTAGTTTTGGAGACAGCCTAAACAGCTTTATTGTCTCTGCGGGGGCCTCAGGCTGGACCACACTGCACAAATGCAGATTAATGATTGGGCCTCACTGTTGTTCGAGTGTCATAAATCCATATGAATAAGCAGATGCCCCCCTCGTGTACGGCTCTGTTGAGTGTCAAAATGCCACAGCACTGAAAAAAAATCCTGCAGGCAAAACGCAGACAAGACTGCGTAACAATTATCAGTATTAATGTCAAGTGCAGTCATTTATATAAGTCAGAAATAAAAAAATATTCAGGCTTCAACTGATGATCACTTCCTTGAAAGGAAAAAGTTAAAAATGTTGGTTTCAGCTGGGGGATTGACACAAAAAAAGTCATTTAAAAAAAAATATATATAAAAACTGTCCTTTCTTGCTACTTTTCCTGTCACTGCAAGCTAGATGTCTTTGAGTTTTAGTTTTAAAGAAATTATAAACTCATTTAGTAAATGTGATATTTGGTATTCTTGTAAAAAATTAATGTAATTTTGTGTTAATTCGCCTTTGCGTGCATGTAGTAAGCAAGGTTTTTTATTAAGCACTTTTCACAGACAGCCACAAAGTGCTGTACACAAAAAGGGTAAAATAAATATGAACATTAAGTGTCATAATAGCCCACAAAGAAAGATACGATAAGACACAATAAAATAAAGAGGTAGTTTAAAAATAAATAAATTTAAAAAATAGGGTAATTTATGAGCCACATATATATATAATAATGACCATTAATCAAGCTTTTGAAGCGACGAAGAGTGAATGTGATCAAAGACCAGTCGCACTGTTAAAGTACTGCACATATATACTGTATATATATATATATGTGTGCCATACATATTTATAAGTGTCACCATAATATTTTTTAATCGTAAAAATTATGAATTTGTTTTTGGTTTTTAGGAAATATGCATTATTTTTACATTGCTTGATTCAGTTGTAATTTCCATGGCTTATTTCTTAGAGATTTACGGCAGAATATCTGAGGCAGAATCTTAATGCACAAAGTGTGACACAGATATGTTGGTTAACTCCTTCGAGTGTAGTGGGTATAATAAACACAAATAGAGTCATTAAAAAAGTATTCCTGTATGGAAATAACCCCACTTGGTTATTTTAGCTGTTGAAATAGTTTGGCCACTCGATTCATCTCTGTTTAATATGACAATAAAAGGGCAGAGAGATAGCCTTTAACCCTTTACCTTTGCTGAATATCATATACATATAATTTCTAAGTATTTTCCCCTTTAGACACTGTGTGACTGATCTGTTTGGTCCGATGTTGACGTAAAACATAAATTATAAGTACTTAATGACTGCTGTTATCTTCTAGTGCCATGGTTCCCCAATGACATTCAGGACTTGGACCGTTTTGCCAACCAGATCCTGAGTTATGGCTCGGAGCTGGACGCTGATCACCCGGTAAGGACCGACTTATTCAGCGCCACATCCTGCCTCTGCATGTGCACGTGAATGCACGTCCACTCACACCCACGCACTTGCTTATGAAAAGCAGCGGAGATGACAGGCTGCACTCCGCCATCCATTCTAATGGAAACTATCTACACACACAAATTGATGTCATTGCTTTAATTGAGCCCCTGTAATTATAGATAATTGCTCCCTTTTGCCACTGACATTAAAGCAGAATGCATTCATCATAAGCTGAAAAACACTTTACAAAGGCTTTATTTGAATATGTATGTGTGTTTGGCCTTCCCAAAGGATTTCCACCTTTGATTTAGCTCTGAGTGGCTCGGCTGCAATCATGAGATCTAACATGGCTTTTATTTGTGTGTGTGTTGTCAGGGCTTCACAGATCCAATATACAGAGCTCGCAGGAAGGAGTTTGCCGACATCGCCTACAACTATAGACAGTAACTACTCCTACTTAATATATTTATGCTCATAGAGACGTTATGGGCTAAAAGCAAGCTGAGTTTGAGTAGTAGTGTGTTTAAAGGATCACCTAATCAGGAAGTCTTATTCTGATGTTGCTCAAATACTGCTGATAAATGATAAAGTGAAATTTGTCATTGGAATAAACCAATATGTAAAAAAAAGATCTTTAAAAGTTGTGCTGTAGTTCTGGAGTATGGACAGAGTATCGAAGTCCAAAACAAAGACGCAGGTGACATTTTTTTTTATTCTATTTTTAATTTTTGTGCAGGTACTACTACTTTATTCAAACCTATGGGTGGTTTTTATTGTCTTTTCTGCAGTGACACAGCAATTATATAAAAAATTCTGTATTTATTTTATTTTTAAAATACAATAGAGTTATATATATATATATATAAATATATCAGATATATTGTTAGCAATTGGAAAATAAGTAACAGATCCACTATATCATATTTGAAATTATTTTAAGGGCTTATTTTTTATGTAGAAAAAATTGATACGACATTTGTTTTTTGATGCTACCGCTAAAAGTTCTCAATGTCAGACATTTGAAAAATTTACAGCCATTACCATGGTTTAGGTTTTTATTGGCGTTGATGTAGACGCTCAAAGGCCTTCTTGCTAAAACCTGCATTCATTTATTTTTTAGTGATGATCACATATAACAGATAAAATGTCTAAAACATGGTTTTAGTTGGATCTTTAGTTGCTGAGTGAGATTTATAGGAGCAGCAAGTAAAATAAAACGAATGTTTTTCAGGCTAGAAAACAGGAATAACGAGCTGTGCCTCAGAGGTTGGTTGGGTTCAGGGAAACTTTGGGAAACAGCCACAGAAAAACTGATTAGATTTAAATGTAGAAAATTTTAAGGTAAACACAGTATGGTGGTGTTAACGTTTATGAGGGATACATAACTTCAGTTGTGACCGCTGTTCCAGTGGCCAGTCCATTCCCAGGGTGGAGTACACAGAGGAGGAGAAGGCCACCTGGGGAACTGTGTTCAGGGAGCTGAAGACTCTGTACCCGACCCATGCCTGTCGTGAGCACAACCGTGTCTTCCCCCTGCTGGAGAAATACTGCGGCTACAGGCCAGACAACGTCCCACAGCTGGAGGACGTCTCCCGCTTCCTGCAGTGTAAGCCCACGCCTAAAAAAAAACCGCCTGTTTTTATCACACCAAGGTTAAAGTGCAGACATTTGAAACACTGTGTTTATTAATATAATTTATAAACGAAGATACACATGTTCACTATTCAATAGCTGCCTAATTACTGCTTATAGATGGTAACAAAGCTGCTATAAAATATAAATGATCTTCTAATGATTGATAGAAATAGAGAATCTCTGCCTGTTATGAGTCACGCAACATCACACAGTCCATGAAAGCCAATGCATGAGTCATCATTCAGTTCATTTGGCTATACAGACCCCTGCTTCCTCTTCCTCCCTCCCATCCATGCATGCGCTTATTCAACACAAGCGCATGCATGGCTCAAAACGCTCACTGTCTCGTCTCTTTCATCTCCCCACCGCTCTCCTGCAGCATGCACAGGTTTCCGGCTTCGCCCCGTAGCCGGCCTGCTCTCGTCCCGCGACTTCCTGGCTGGACTCGCATTCCGCGTCTTCCATTCCACGCAGTACATTCGCCACGGCTCCAAGCCCACGTACACACCTGAGCCGTGAGTGTCTCAGTCTATAAAGCTAAATAAATTACAAGTGAAATAAAATCTTCCTTACCACAAGGAAGTAAAGATTTCTGAATTAAAGAGCAAATTCTGTTTCTAATCCAGGGATATCTGCCACGAGCTCCTGGGACACGTTCCTCTGTTTGCTGATCCAAGCTTTGCACAGTTCTCACAGGTATCATTAAAGATGATAATTAACACTTACAGTTGACCTTTTCTATAATTCAGATTAGACCAAGAGTGATATAAATGAGTGTGCTGAGGCAAAAAGGGTAGCACAAAAGTTGACAAATCTCAGTTTCAGCAGTTTATACTGGACTTGTCTGACAGCGTGAGCAGCTCCTCTTAATTCATGTGCTTTGATTCCACACAGGAAATTGGCCTTGCATCTCTCGGAGCCCCGGACGAGTACATTGAGAAACTTGCTACTGTGAGTACTGTATACAAGACAAACAGTGATAATAGATATGAGGCTCTAATTATGAAAGATTGCATCAATCTAGACCACATTAAATAACCTGTTTCTTAATTTAACGGGCTATTCTGACATGTTGCTGCAGGGTAAACACAGGTTTAATTACTAACATGAATTACAGTCCTCTTTGCTTTATAGAGCCTTGGGATTGTAAATATAAGAAGTGCATTTTGTCTGTGACACATGTGTTTAACTTGTTATGACATGGAAAAAATGGCTGCCTCATTGTTGGAGCGTTATTATGTTGATAACGCAGCATATACCACATATGCTGTGTTAAGCAGCATATACGTCTTGATGTTTCAAGACGTATATGCTGCTTAACACATTTATTGCACCTCTTTCAGTGCCTCCAAAATAATACTGAATAAAATTTTACAACGTTTATTATTATTATAATATCAGCATTTAATATTCTTATTTTTAAATACGCACAATGAGTAAAACAAGAGATAAAAATGTCATTGAAATCCTCGGATTGATTGATCAGAAGCAAACCTTAAGAATCTTAATGACAATTTATATTTTTGTATTACATAAATAAACATAAAAAGGAATAAAAATGTAGGAAAAAAGAAAGGGAAAAATAAAATATTTAAAAATAATCATAAAATAAAGGATGAATAGAAAATTAAATAAAACAAGTAAAGATGAATGTTAAAGAAGGGAATAAAAATGAAGGAAAATATAAAAATATAAAAAAACGAATCAAATAAAAAGAGAGATAGAAATAAAAAACAACATTAAAATAGTATAAAGTAAAACATATATAAATAAATATTAAAAAAGGAAATTGATTGGGCTGTGTAGGCTCGATCCCACTACAACTTACTTTACACAGTATAAAAAATTCAATAAAAAATTCAATTTTTATGTCTTCATCTTGCGTAGATAAAGATATTTTTTCCTCAGATTTCTTCTGAACCCCAAACCTTCCTATTTTTTTTACTGCTTGTGGTGCATAAGTCACATTTCATGACCCAGGCATGTGTCCCTCAGGTGTACTGGTTCACCGTGGAGTTTGGCCTCTGCAAGCAGGGCTCTGAGATCAAAGCTTATGGAGCCGGCTTGCTGTCTTCATTTGGAGAGCTGGAGGTAAGAGGAAGCTGAGTCACAGCGATGAAGCACCGCCACAAACATTTTGCTACATTATTTACATTATTTTTTATAACACATTTGCCTTATTGCACAACAGCCGGCACTGGGTTAGTGGTCCACTCAGGTTCAGGTTTAATGTGTCACTGGGGGAGTTGCTCAGCAGGGCAGTGGTAAAGTGGTTCAGTGGGTAAGCACTCAGGTGGGGGCAAAGACTTGCTATCGAGGTCATGAGTTACATCAGCTGCTGTCAGCAGAGGATGTCCACTCAAGTCAGCAGAGTCTTAAATCGTGCCGCACTTCCCGTTTACAGACAGGAACAGAGATGCTCATTGAGAAAATAAAACGGTGAAAATAAAAACATGTTTCTTTCAGTACTCTTTAACAGAAAAGCCACAAATTCTGCCTTTCGACCCCGAGAAGACGAGCATCCAGAAGTACCCGATCACAGAGTACCAGCCGGTTTACTTTGTGGCAGAGAGCTTTGAAGATGCCAAAGAGAAAGTCAGGTAGGATAATTCTTTTTTTTTTTTTTTAGGTTTTCTTAAGTTTACGATGACTTTAATCATTCATCTCTCTCTTTCTGCAGGAAATTTGCAGGCACGATCCCCAAGCCTTTCTCAGTGCGCTACAACCCCTACACCCAGAGCATCGAAGTGCTGGACACCACCCAGCAGCTCAGGAACCTGGCAGACAGCATCAACAGTAAGTAAAAAGCTGAGACCGAGTTTAAAGAGACAAAGTTAAAAGTGGAAAGAATACGCAGCCATGAGAGCTGCTGTGGACAGCCAAGCTGAGGTATCACTCATTGACTCTTGCATTGTAAGGTGGTCAGTTCAAGTGCAGAGGGGTGTAACAGAGTTCATCATTCTATAATCAGCACAGCAGGATCTTAGCTAGCCATCTGTGTCAGATGTACACTTACAGGACTAATTAGGGAAATGCATGCAGTGTGAGACACAGGAGAAAATAATCAAGACAATGAAATGGACAGGAAGTGGAACCAAAACAAGAGAAAACTGTCAAAGTAAAACAGAAACAACCCAAAAGATGCAGGCTTTTCTCACTTCTCCAGTTTTTACCTCCTCGTCTCCTCTGTCCTGGAATAGAATAAAATAGAATATTTATAGTTAAATGTTTATGTAAAGATGTATTTATTTTCATGTGTACAGCAATAATTAGGTACAATTTGAACACTAGATGAAAACATATATATATATAAAACTATCAAATATATTAAAATATGTTGACATAAAAACAAGTAAAAGATAAAAAGTAATCTTTCTCCAATCATGTGGATATTACAGCATTTATTGCTTGCACAGCTCTGGGATAGAAACTGTTTTTCAGTCCGTTTGAATTCATTTTATCTGTTCTGTACTTTCAGCCTGTCTGTAACAGCTCAAACACTAGCAGACCATGGTGATGGATCCATTGCGATATTATTAACCTTTTTGAGGCAGCAGGAACTACACACATGGGAGGGGGCATTCAGTAAATTATTGGACTGTGTGCATGTTGCAGTAGAAACATAGAAACATGTTAATATGCTCTCTTTGGAGCTGTGGTGGAAGGACACTAATGGTCTCTGAGAGATGTTCTTCTTGAGGGTCCTCAGGAAGTAAAATCACCAGCTCTGTGGTCTTCCTTTATGTAAACTTCCAACAACTGGAAGTCTGTGACCCTCTCCACAAAATCCTGCTAATAATTAAAGGCTTACTGTCCATTTTTTTCTTCCTGAAGTCAGCGATCAGTTCAGGAGCACCACTGAGAGTTGAGTCCTATCACCATGGTGTCATCTGCAAATTTGATGAGATGTGTTGCTGGGATGGGCAGAGGTGCAATGATGTGTATAGGGAGTATAGAGCATGGGATCAGCACTCAGCCTTGTGGGGATTCAGTGCTGAAGGTAAGAGCTGCAGAGGTGTGGAGGTCTGCTCCAACCCTCTGTGAGCATCGTCCCACCTGTCACCTGCAAATCAGTGTTGACGCACCACATTGAAGGACGTCTTGATTCCTAAAATGCATGTGGAGGATGGAGGAGGGATTTGTGGGTGTGTTTATACCTTCAGTGTATAAAAGAGGGCCACGTGGCATACAGTATGGTGGGATGAGTCTTTAAATAGCTCTTGTGTGCAATAATTTTTTTTTTTTAAAACTCCACCATGTTGTGAATGTAATTACAAGTGGCCATAAATATGAAAGCATGCGATGAGCATTAACATACAGCAGCAGTTGTTCCTCTGACTTGTCTATTTTCTTCTGTTTCAGGTGAGATGGGGAAATTGTGCGAAGCCCTGCAGAAGCTGGAATAACAGGACAGCAGAACCCTCCTTCTTGGCTTCTTTAAATGTCATGCTTAGAGATTTGACTTCTTTGTATTAAAACACATACACGAGTCAGATAGTGACCATATTCTTGTAATTCAGGTAGTAGGAAACCTGAAATCTTAGCTAGGTGTAGCCTGTTACTTATGGAGAATAGTAAGATTATAACCTCATTAATGTTACGTGAAGAATAGCTTTTCAAAATAAGAACATTGTATAATAAACATTTCTTTGTTAGCTAACTGTATTAATCAGGTTGTTATGATTTTCAAAATGACAGGAGGCTTTCTGTTATCATAGTTCATTTAATCTAGATTAATTAAATGTTTTGTATATGCATGACAGTTTTTAATAAATATCTCTTCACTCTGACTTTACTTCCTGTGTGTACTGTCAGCTAATATACCTCTACATTAATATAGTGAGTGGAAATAACTAATACCAACTTGGGGCTGGCTTCACAGACTCCAGCTCCAGCAAAGAATGATTTTGTCCTCTTTGAATAGTTTTACCTGTATTCATAAGACTTGATGGGGTGCATTTTTTTTATAAGTCATTCATGTCAGCTGGGGTCACTCTTTGTGCCTTTTAAAGTGTTATTAATGAGATGGATAATGAGAAGTCTTCATGCTTCAGTTTTGCTAATATTGTCACTTAGCACCAAAGCAGGCCTGAAGTTTAATGGGGGCCTTAAATGTTGAGATGTGCTGTGCCCTCCACTATTAAAAAAATTCTGTTTAGCACTAATTAGCAGCTATCTGTGCCCGTGAGTCACACCGGTACAGTTCATGGATTTAGCTCTTAATGCTTCACCTTTCTTCCAAATATGGTTGCTTCTGGTTATCGCATCTCCATCTTTAATATACAGTCTTTGGCCTATCTTTATAGGAATAGGAACAGACTGCAAAGCATTCTGGGTGCTACAGGATATTCCTGTTTTTGGAATAGCTGGAACCAACACAAGTGTCTCCCTCTCTTGTACAACACCAGTTCAGGGTAATTTATTTAGAAATCCATCTTCTGGTCAGCTTAGTAAGGCCGATCAGTGTGCTCTTTTCCTTTTATGGAGTGATACTACTACATGTTTTGATACTATGGAGTGATCATACTACATGAGGTGAGGTTATGCTCACTTTATTGAAGTTTTCATTACCTGTAGTAGTGCACAGCTGTGCACTAAATCTTGTCTTATGAGAGAGCTGTTATTGTAGCCGCTCCCCAGTCGCCAAAACACAGGATACAATAAGAAGCGAACATAATAATCTTCATAGTATGATTTTCTATTTATATCCAGGACTGTGTAACGTTTACGCAACCCTTAATGGTTTTGGCTGAGTGCACCTGAGGCGTCCCCTCCTGATATTTGTGCCCCATAAATAGAAGAAACGCGTGACGCAAAGCAGGCCTCCAAGCAGCTCATCTCCATACAGCCTCCAGAGGAGAGGAGGCTATTTAAAACCTGTCCGAGCTCTCAGCTCCAGCAGAGATGAAGACGGACGGCGTGGCGCAGAACTTCAGCGGGAGGAAACAGAGCCTGATCGAGGACGCGCGCCGGGAGCGCGGAAGCGGCGGCGGCGGCTCGGCGGGCTCCCCGGGGCCCTCCAGGTACGGAGACGGCTTCGTGTTTGAGGAGAAGGACGGCAGGGTGACTCTGAACGTCCTGTTCGCCCTCAGCAGCGAGAAAAACGCGGGCTTCTTCAAAACGGGGAAAATATTTGAGGTGAGTCTGAGACTAAGGTGTGGAAGCCCTTCATTAGATACATAGACTCGTGTGACGATTGTCTAAATGAAATGTAAATATAAGCATTAATTTAATTGTCAAGCATGTATTAAACACTATTGAATCATGCGATAGAGGCATTTTTGAGTAAATGAAACAAGATATCACCAAGAAATTTCCTCAATTATTTTTATGACTGATGATTTGGGGAAATGTAATAATGCATTCATTCGCACATTTCCAGAACAGAAATCTGAATTTTGATTAAAGCCAGGTTCAAACGTCTTGCTTTGTTGACACTTATACTTTGATACATTTATAAATTAGAAAAACCTACAGAGAAGCACATTTTTCCACATTTCATGGTGTGCAGAATCCCTTCCATTAAAACCTTCAGAATATTCAGAATTACTAAAGCTGGCGTTTCTGAAGAAGGAATTTCTGGATAAAAGGATGTCAGGCATTAAAGCTGCTGTAAATATTGTAAAGTCAGATTTTTATTAGAAACTATGTATAAAACTACTAGATATCACCAAAATTGCTCTTTATTAGAGTAATTTGTTACATACACCTTTAGCTGCACATTTTCTTACAAATTCCTAATTAATTTCATTTATGCCGTTAAATTGTACTGCTGACTTTTTTGACCGAGACACTTTAAATTATATTTTTAATCAGAAGAATCTTATTTTTTGTCCTGGGTAATTACAGATAAACAAACAAACAAACAAAACAATTAATTTGTTTTGGTAAGTGAAGGTTTATTTGGTGTGGGTGATTTTTCTTGAGCAGCCTGTGGAGCTCAAGAAATGATTGAGGTAATGCTGAAGACCAGCATCAGAACTGGAAGAAAAACGACATCTATGTACTTTTTAATATCTTTTGCAGACATTTGAAGCCAAGCTCCTCCACATTGAGAGCCGAGCAGGGAGGAAGTGTAAGAACAGCACGACGGACCTGGAGTTCTTCATAAAGTGTGAAGTTCACAGCTCAGACCTGGACGTGTTCGTCAACTCACTGAAGAGAGTGGCAGACGACGTTCGCTGCATGCCAGAAGAAAAGGGCAAGTGTCTGATTATTGATTCACCCTGATGCTTTTATCATGTAATCACACGTCTCATTAACCACTGCATGCTCCAGTCGTAATAACAGCCAATCAGACGGACGGCAGGAGCACTAATTAGTTTGTTTGCACTCGACCATAGTGCCCTGGTTTCCCCGACAAATAAAAGACCTCGACAGATGCAACATGTTGATCACCAAATTTGATCCGGACATGGACCACGACCATCCAGTGAGTGGTTTACGTATCTGCTCCTAAATTAGAGACAAAATAAAGGCAAAATAGAGCGTAAGGATCATTATTCATTTATTGCAGGGATACAGTGATCCTGAATACAGAAAGAGACGGACTGTCATCTCTGAGCTGGCCTTCAGATACAAACAGTGAGTCCCTCTACGCTGATGATGTAGACCTCTGAAAAAGTCACATTTGGCATTACAGGGTTAAAAAGTTTAGTCTAAAAGTGGTGAAAAGTTTGAAATGTGCAGCTGAAATGAGGCAGGTGGAATTGTTAGCTGTGGCAGCACAAAGAAAGAAGTAATCAGAAAAACACCAGATCAGTTGCTGCAACCCCCCAGGTTTAATTTTAAATTTGAATGCCATAGTTTCCTTATTTTAATATATAGCTTATGTTTTGTATCTTTCTGGGTTACATGACTGCAGTCAGATCTCGTTTAAAAATAGTTTCTTGAACATATTATTGAACACATGGGGACTGATGTTTATGAATATCCTGCAGGGGGGACCCGCTACCTGTGGTGGAGTACACAGCAGAGGAGATATCTACATGGTGAGGCAGCCCAGCCTGCACAGTCACGGCTGTAGATGCACTGTGGAGGGGCCGATAACGTCACAGTGATGCTCTGGTATGGTTGTGTTTAAAGGAGGCAGGTCTACCAGCAGCTGAGGAGCATTTACCCGAGTCTGGCCTGCAAACAGTTCCTGGACGGCCTGCAGCAGCTGGAGAAAGAGTGCTGCTACGGGGAGGACCGCATCCCTCAGCTACGAGAAGTGTCGGCCTTCCTGAAAGGTGACACACTTAAAAATCAGAATCAGAACCGATTTTTAACTGAGACTGAGCTTTAAAAGTCTCTAAAAGACAAAATTACACGTATAAAGAAGAGAAGTAGCGCTCAAGATATCACTCTTTTAAAGTGCTTCCTTTCACTTCTTCAAACAACTTTTTATTTTCTTTCATTAGTTAGGTTTCATTTGGACACATAAGCAGTCAGGGATACTGATGTGCCTTTTGATGCATTACAAGTGGGATATAAGCCCGGAGTGTGGGACGACACTTCTGTGTCTTAATGCTGTTTTTGTGTTATTTAAAGCTCCTTGTTGTGACAACAAGGAGTGAAATAAAATTATGTGAGAAAATAAAGATGCAGAAAGATAAGATTACCAAAACTCTTTTTTTCCTGGTTAACTTCAGAGAGAACTGGTTTCCAGCTGCGCCCAGTAGCCGGCCTGCTGTCAGCCCGAGACTTCCTCGCCAGTTTGGCCTTCAGGGTGTTTCAGTGCACTCAGTACATCCGACACTCCTCTGCGCCCATGCACTCCCCTGAGCCGTGAGTTTTTAGTAACACCTGAACTGTTTATTTATGCTCTCGGCTGCTTTTACTTTGATAATAAAGATCACGCTGCTCCCCCAGAGACTGCTGCCACGAGCTGCTCGGCCATATCCCTATGCTGGCGGATAAGGAATTCGCCCAGTTTTCACAGGTGACTAAACTGTGAGGTTGTTTTTGTTCTTTGTGCGACCTTTAATAGACTTTGAATTAATAAACTTGGATGTTTTCAGGAGATTGGACTCGCCTCACTCGGAGCTTCTGATGAGGACATTGAGAAACTGTCAACGGTATGATTCTCAACCTCAGACATAGAACATTTAAATGCAAATGAGTGATTTTTAACACATTCATGCAGACCTGCCGCTTCTCTCTCTGCACTTGAATGGCATTCAGTGCCATCTAGTGGCAAACACCTTTTAACCAACCCTTTTTTGCACTCTGCAGTTATACTGGTTCACTGTGGAGTTTGGCCTCTGCAAGCAGAACGGGACAGTAAAGGCTTACGGTGCTGGACTTCTCTCCTCCTATGGAGAGCTTGTTGTGAGTTTCTTCACACATAGATGTCCGGTGTTTCTACATTTACCTGCTGTGCTGGCTGACACTGCTGATGACCTGTGTCTCCAGTACGCCCTGTCCAACGAGCCCGAGTACAAGCCATTTGCCCCGGAGGAGACAGCGGTCCAGCCGTACCAGGACCAAACCTACCAGCCGGTTTACTTTGTGTCTGAGAGCTTCGAGGATGCAAAGAGGAAGCTGAGGTATAAAGCAAAATATTTAAATCCACATAGTAATCCTCTTCAAATGTTCATGGAGG
>VURO01020154.1:83750-95162 GCA_015108175.1 Pelvicachromis taeniatus
TATATCCATCCATTCAGAGTTAAAAAAAAAAAAAATCTTATAAATAATGAGGTAAACATGATCGTGTATTAAAAGTGAATGTCCCAGAGAAGCTGCTTGGTACAGAGTTCAAAATAATGTAAAGTGAAATGTTTGCAGCGGGTTCAGAAACTGAGAAACACCCCTGAAAACTATCATCGGTGCACACAGTTCTGCAAACCCAGCAAATATAAAGCAGACACGAATAAAATCCAGAAACGCTACTGCCCAGACTCTTTCAGGGGCCGTTAGCAGACAGGTTATAGATAATGAAGGTTTTGTGCAGCTATCACGGGGCTTGCTTACTTTGTGAGATGATGCCAAACCGCTTTGTGCACGTATTCTGACAGCACGGCTCTGCACTGAGAGAGTCCGAGTGCCAAACTGGCCTGTCTCCAGTCCAAACTCGTCCTCCATTAAAGATATTTGGCACGTTCTGACACAAACATACGACAAAAGGAGGCCCCGAACTGCTAAGCAGCTGAACTTGTTAAAGTAAGACGTGATGCAACACAGTGGGAAGGTGACAAAACTCGGCTTCAACTTTTTTATATGTAGGCTTTGCACACTATTCAGTTTAACGCAGGCTTTAAATGATTTTCAAATCATTTTGTTTTTATTTGCCTTTCACACAGCCTCTTCACTTTTTTTTGGACTTGGGCTTGTGTACGCAGCTGCTCCAACACCGCTCGCACCTAAAGCACGGCAAAACGTAGAGAGCTGCGACCACATTGGACTTGTTCAAACAAAAAAGTGGACCGGGAGAGCAGTAGCATGTTATGCTTTGTGGATGGTGGTCAGAGCCTCCTGTCCAAGAAATATAGGAAGCTGATGGACTGGTTTGAAAGAGTGGTGCTCGCTCCTGCTCTGTCACATCGATGTCGGTGTCCAACATAACCCAGTGTTTGAGCTGACGTATACGTTAACAAAGCTCGTGCATTGAGGTGGAAGCTGAAGTGATCAGCTGCCACCTCGAATGATTCACGATCAGTTTAATTACACCAGCACCCGTTGCAGTCAAGCGGGCGTTCGACCGCTTTGAAAACTCGCAGGCATTCCCGTGACGGTACAATGAGTCTTTATTCTACTGCAAGCTGCTGCCAAGTCTTCCCCAGTCTTCATCAAGGTCAGGTGCGGCACATCTGCTCCTCTTCCTTAATTCTCACGTGACTGCTCAGTTTGAAGCTGAAGATAACCTGAAGTGACTTCAGACTTGAGAGCCTCCCCGAGATTTTCCCGTGCGCACACATCTCGTGATATTGATATTGTGATTCAAGGTCCGCTGTGGATAGTAAACAAAGATGAGAGGGAGAGAAAACACCTGTACGAGGACAACGTTGACTGGTGAAGTGTAGAGCTGGCACTCGGACACATTCCTTTGAACTACAGCTCTCTTGGCAGGACATAACAGACAACTGATGTAAGTCATTCCTGTGAGAAATGAAAAACAAGTTCTAGGCATAAACCAGACAAGCCTGCCGTTTGTCTGTAGCTGACCTGAAGGGGTGGTCAGGAATGAGAAGAACAAAGCTCGAACATGCGGCCAATTCCCATCAAATTCCACACAAACTGCACGAATACTTGGAAAAATATTTTATTGAGCACAAACAGAAACAGGATGCAGGTTTCCACAACAGATGACTACATCTCAGTCATCCAAAAGCAAAGCTTCCTGTCGCCGCCAACCACACAGAGCGGCAACGTCCTGTGCCAACTGAGGCCCGATCCGACGGTCACCGACCCGATCACCACCGGCTGCAACGACATGAGGTGCGTGACGTAAGCTGATGGTTGGAAAGCACATTAAATTTAATTTTAAAAACCCATAACGTCTGTGGAAAACACACACAGACCTGGGGGTGGCCGAGATGGTGGATGATCAGCTGAGTGTTGATCTTTCCTGGACATCCCGTGGTGGCAAAGAGGTTTTCATTGGCTTGAGACCACCTGGAGAGAAGAACAATGTCCTGAAAGCCTTCACAGAATTGGAGATTTACTGTCTGGAACATAGTCTAAGGAGCTTGGAAAGAAAAGCATCTGGACTTCTTTAAGTTGCTTGAAGACATTTCACCTCTCATTCAAGAAGCTTCTTCAGTTCTAAGGTCAAATGGTGGAGAGTCCCAGATTTAAGCCCTATGGTAGTGTCCCCCAAAAGGGACTTGAGGGACACTGAGGTCACATTTCCTGAGGTCAAATGGCCTAGGATATGAGTGGGCGCCCACTCAGGAAATCACATGATAGGGTGGGGCTAGGTTTCACTGGGGGTTTCACTCGAAACCTTGGCTGATTGTGACCTACACCCGTTTTCACACCTTGGCTCGTGTGATTAGGTGGAGGATCAACAGGGAGTCAATGTCGCTCTTGGGGGACACTCCCATAGGGCTTAAATCTGGGACTCTCCACCATTTGACCTTAGAACTGAAGAAGCGTCTTCAAGCAACTTAAAGAAGTCCAGACGCTTTTCTTTCCAAGCTCCTTAGACTACGATCGCCTGGATGACTGAGAACCTTCACAGACATACTGTCTGCAACATAACATAATCCTCTTGAAACTGACTTGTGTTAAATCATGAAAGTTTCTTCTGTGATGCCAACCAATTCAGGTCTTTGTAAAGGCCCAGAAAGAAAACTTTAAATCTTTCAATTTCAACAAAATTAAAATATTTTTAGCAAATCACTGACTTACCAGATTTAATTGAGAAACCTGAGCAGGTAAGAACCAAATCAATAAGGCTTATGGCAGAACCTTCCTCACCTAAACAGCCGTGCTTTATCGATGTGAGCTGGTCTTTTTTCTTGTGGGTAACTGCAAACAACAAAAACGTGACTCGGACACATCCCAAATCAATACCTCGAGCAGCATCAGCACCACACGTCCTCTCACCTGGAGCGAGTTATATCCCAGATCAGCCAGTCACTGCCCGACACCCCGCCGACTTTGATCGTGTTGGTGAGGCACCAGTCTGCCGACATGAGCGGTTCGCTCTCCAGTGACAGGATGGCCTGCTGTGTGACCATGTCATAAAAGCGAATCATCCCCTTCTTCTCTGCCACCATTAACTAGAGAGCACAGGTCATAATGAATGTATCAGGGATTTCACAACACTTTGTACTTCTGCACCAAGTTCATGCCTTTATTCTGAAAGTGGTGTTCATTTTAGTTGGTAACAAAGTCAGCAACGATGCCACGGATGCATGGTGGGTACTGGAGCATAACTTAACCTCTGTACCAAGGTCATAACAAGGTTATATGAACAGAAAACATTTGGCACCAAATATTCTGTCAATTCATAGAGATTTCCTAAAAGTGATGATACATTTTTTTTCATGGTCACATAAATCCCAGTGATACACTAGCTAGTATATTTTAAAGTATGGGCATCAAACACTGAGGAATCAAACCTTGTCATTAAAGGTACTGGGGAGGTCATGTTACGTCTTTATCAGGGAAACAGTTAAGATTAGCTTTTTTCAATGAAATCTCTTCAGTGAGGTGAAGGTCCATCTCCTCCCACATGACTTTGAGAGAGTAATTCTTGCCTTTAATAACTCTTGTTTAGACTGTTATAATTCTTTGTACGTTGGCTTTGTTCAGTCGTTACTTCGTCGCCTGCAGGCTCTACAAAATGGAGCAACTCACATTCTGACAGTAAAGAAATGGTGTGATCACATCACACCTGTATTGGCCTCCCTATGCTGGTTTCCAGTCCATCTTGGGATCCAGTTTAAAATTTTATTACTTGTTTTTAAGAGTCAATGTTTGGCGTAGAAGCTCTACACTCCTACTAAAGCACTGAGGTCTAGGAACCAATTGTTCTTGGATGTTACTACTTCCAGACGCAAAGGCAGAGGTGATAGGACCTTTTCGGTGGCGACTCCTAATCTGTGGAGCAACCTATTTTTTCACATACGAGCTGCCCAACCATTCAGTCATTTTAAAACAGTTTTAAAAACATTTATTCTCACTTGCTTTCAGTTCTAGCTGAGCAGGGTGTTCTGGCTTTATGCAGTAGAAACCCTTATATTTACAGTGACAGTGGTTTAAAGATGTAGAGCTTGTATATGCTATATGTATATGGTGTGTGATATTTAACTTAAACTATGGATTAGAGTATGTCCCAGCATGCAACAATACAGAAAGCAGAAATTAACCAGATTGAACTCTGTTGGACTCTGCAACATTATGAAAGGATTTAAGTACGATATTTTTTTGTTTCTCTCCCTCCTCTGTAACTTCAGCAGGTTTTTTGTTGGCCTGTTGAAGCACTTTTACCCACATGTGTGCGCTTGGGCACCACATCAAGATATTTCACACCAAAATCTATATTTGAATGCTGGGCAGAATCTTTTATTTGGCTTATCTGACCACAAGTGTTTCTGATAACAATGAGGATGTCTCGGAGTGAGGGCATCCATAATGTTGACCTCACACCTGACCCTCCAACTGTAAACCATCTATAATACTCAGGGGTTTTACCTCAGATTTAGAGTATCCAACTCCTACCTTAAAGACTTCCTTTGGGTGCCAGCACACACTGATGCCAGGAGATTGAAGCCGGAAAATAGCGCTTTCATCCCCGTCCAGGTCCCACACCCTGCAGACATGAATTCACGTGGACAACAAAGATTAAAATGGACACCAATAAAATGCAGAACGATCTCAGTGAGGAACCTTGTTTGACCCACTTTATTTCCAGAGTATTAGAACAGACACTGTGTTCACAAGTGCTGTGAAAATTAATTGCCAAAACCTGTATTACTGTCTCATTATTGTGTAGGAGGTAAAAAAACACAGGGCTCTAATCATTTCTAATTAGTTGTGCTACGGATTGACTCAGTTTGACATGTGAACTGTTCTTGGCCTAAAATCCAAAAACAAAATCCACTACCTCTTAATTAACAGCAAAGATGGGGCTTTAGAGCAGGCACCTAAAAATAGTATCGGATTTTGAGCCACCCTTAGCGCTTACATAACATTAGAACGAATTGACCTTCCAAAGGTTTCTTTCTCAGTAGTGCTAAATCCAAAAGCATAATGGCACACACAGCCTTGACCTTTGCAAATATAATGCCCTGAGTTTTCAGATTCCTATTAAGCCACGCAACGATCCATTATTTGAATCAGACATGGTTCTGCGTTTGCTGCAGCTTTGTATGTTTGCAGTAGTTATCAAACTCCCTCAACTTGCACCATCATCTTGTCTTGAGTGACGGGAGGGTGGAGCGTGAAACTGCATACAGATGTTGTGGTAAAGAGAGCCTGAAGGTGAAGCTCTTGATTTATCAGTCGATCTATGTTCCAGCCTTCACTTGTGTTCATGAAGTCTGGATAAATGACCAAGTACACGAGGTAGAGTACAGTGAACTCACTGTCATGGACATGGTGCATTATCCTGCTGGAAGTAGCCATCGGAAGAAAGGCGCACACTATGGTGTTTAAACAATGCTCAATTGGTAGTAAAGAACCACAAGTGTGCCAAGAAAATATCCCCCCACACCATTACACCATCACCACCGGCCTGATAAGTTAATACTAGACAGGATGGATCCAAAGTTATCATGTTATTATTAGCAAATTCTAACCTTTGCATCTGAATGTCGGAGCAGAAACTGGGCAACGTTCTTCTAATCTATTGTCTAATGTTGGTGAGCCTGTGTGGGTTGCAGCCTCAGTTTCCTGTTTTTAACTCAGGGGAGGGGAACCCGGTGTAGTCCTCTGCTGCAGGGCATCTGATGCCACGTGTGGCTCATTCAAAGATGCTCGTCTGCATTCCATAATGAGAAGTTATTTCAGTTGCTCTTGTTTTTCTTTCTTTTTTTTAATGTTGTTGTCCTATCAGCTCGAAGCAGTCTGGCCATTGTCCTCTGACATCAAAAAGGCATTTTAGGACAAAGAACTGCCTCTTACTCATATTTTCTCTTTTTCAGATCCATTCTCTGTGAACCCTAGAGATAGCAGTTTCTTAAATACTCAGACCAACAACCATGCCACGTTCAAAGTCACTTAAATCACCTTTTTCGCCATCCTGATGCTTGGCTTGACCACGCCTAACTAAGTAAATGCACTGAGTTGCCTCCATGTGATTGGTTGATTAGATATTCGTGTTAATGAGCAGTGGAACAGGTTTAGCTAACAAAGTGGCCGATGACCTTATATCTCATCTGGGCTGATGGTGTCTCAGAATCTCTCAGGAGAAACAGGAAAAAGCATCTGGGCAGAAGGACCTTTAGAATACCTCGGTCTGCCTGCTTCTACTATAACCTCTTTGGAAGAGTGAAAAGAAATGAATGAATGGATGGATATTGTTTCTGTTGATTTAACTCTTGTTGCCTTCAGCAGGAAGTTTGGTTAGCTGTATTTGTGAGTTGCTGGTAGTTGTTGTTGCTTTCAAGATCGCAGCAGCAAAGATACCCATTAATGCCAGACTGGTGAATCATGTTAGAGTTAGGAATATAGCATTGTTACTTCAACATTGGATCGATACGGATATTAGCAGATACACTAAGCCAAAATATCCAAACTGGAAAAACTGAAATCTCTAATTCCCACAAACCAAAATCATCTTTTTAAAAAAAAAAAGCTTTCGATTTTTCAATAAATCTGCAGCTTTGTGGAAAACATGCCTGGCTTTCACAGTAAAGGGCTGGTGAGTAAATAATGGCTGGCGTCTTTTCGCTAAAGTTCATGATTGCCTCTAATCTGCAGCAGGGTACACTTGTCTTCATCCTTTTCCAGGGAAAAGGGGTTCTTTTCTCAGATTTGGGCCTTCAAGCTTTGAAGACAGACAGACTTATGCCGGACTCCTCTTACAGAAAAAACACCAGCCTCATATTACATTGAGCTGTGACAGCAGGGGCAGAGGAAGGTGGGTTGGAGTGGAATGGAGGAAGGGGGCTAAGCACCCTCGCCTGAGTCGGCGTTATGCTCCACTTGCATTACAGCAAATGTTTCGATGTGGGCGGCCCGCTGCCATTCATTTTCTGTGGAATACAGTGTAGGGCGGCGAAATGCACGTCAGCTGGGGAAGCGTGGCGGAGAAAAGTTGAACAACATCCTACTTTATGCAAATGAAACAGAGAGGTCAAGGATTAGGACCAATCTTGATTAGAGTATAGCTCCGGCAGCTAAATAAGATGTATGATCGCAAAAGCAGCTCAGCAACACCACGGATGTAATGAATCACTTGGATGGAGAGAGCTGCGGTTCCTGAGACCTGGATCTACGGTTAACCACATCTGAACTAGAAGAAAAGGTGGGGATGGGGGCACAGGGAAGGCTGCAAGTGTTTCTGGGAATATAAAACAAACGCTTGTGAAGCATGGGAAGGCGCTGACTGATGAGGTCATGCAAAAGACATCATGTAATAAAGTACCTCCAAAGACCATCTAAATGTCAAATGTGTTGTTGGAGAGATTGATGTCCTCAGCAGTGCGGTGCAGGGGAGGATATGCCCCGTCTCAGATGAAGACCACAGTAAACACTCAACTTTTCCTGCCTCGTCTCCCGTGCAGGCAGCAGGATAGGGTCCTGTCAAAACTCTAGGCTTCTCTCCTCTGCCCATGTGCAGCCTGGGCCTCCATTGTGGAGAACGAAGGAGGGGGGGGGGGGGACCCCCCCAGACCACATGAGGAAAACAACGACTAAACCCTATTCTTTTAGACCACTAGCCAAGCAGAGCTCAATTGCACGCTACACCACCAACGGCCAAACTGCGGTCAACCGCTCTCCCCTTCAAATGGAGAGCGCCGGCTCCCCAAAAAAACATAACCTCTGCCGAATGAGGTGAAAGACATGAGACACGAAAACACGCGTCACCGCTTCTGATAAAGCACTGTTATTGCATCACACTACATCAAGCAATAACTCTCTGCTTCCATGTACAACAACAGAGATGAAAAGGACTTTGGAAGTTATCTAAGTGAGAAAACAAGAAGGTTGGAGCGCTGTGGTTTGTTGGGGTTTCTTGTTTTAGAGAATAGAATAAATAATCAAAGGTGAGAAATAAGAATCATATCCCCGGTAAGGCTAACGAACTGAAAAGTCAATATTTGGTGTGACCTCCCTTGTTCTACCACACAACCTGAACTCACTAAGTAGTCTTCATGAATAGTTCTCCAGGCTTCTTGAAGGACATTCACAGCTCTTCTTTGGATGTTTCTGCCTTTTGTTCACTTGTCTGTTAAGATGATGTTGAAGTTCAGGCTCTGGGGAGGCCGATCCATGACTGATGGTGTTCCCTTGTGTGTTTTTCTATCCAGGTATGTTTTTACTACATTGGCAGTGAGTTTGGGATCATTGTCACGCTGAAAAATCAGATGTTTTCAAGGTGGCTTTGCATGGTGGTTAAAAATATGGCAAGATCCCCACCATAACTGGCTAAAACGAAGTCTCAAAACCATGAAAGGGCCTCACCGAGTTTTACAATGACTCCCGACACTCGCTGTTGTAGCTCTCTCCTAAATCCTCCGTACATATTGATAAGCAGAAATTTCAAGTTAGGATCCATCACTTCATCAGGCCTGTTCCCACTGATTTTCAGTGCTGTACTTGAACAATTTGCCATACCTCAGCCTTTTCTCCCAATTTTCCTTCTTTAAGAATGCCTTCTTGACAGTCATCCTTCCAGTAATGCCATTTCTGATGAGACTAAAAGGACAGCTGGAACCATATACTGTATATAAAAGATGGACATGGCTTTTTTTTTTTTTTTTTTTTTAAATAAAGCCACCAGATGGCTTAGCTATAGTTGCAAAAATATTTCATTTCTTATATAAATCTATGGGAAAATGGCTTTCTGACTAGACCTCAAACATGGGCCTCATATTGAATTAAAAAAATTAGATAAATAAATAAATGAAAAAAATGTAACAAATCTTACATCTTGTCATACAACCAGTTAAAATATCTGCACTCCTAAATGAGCAACAGGTGCTTAAAAAATATAAATAAATAAATAAATAAAAATTGTATGCAACTCCGACAAAGACATCTGATGAACATCAGTCAGGCCCAAACTCAAAATCTGTTAGCGGGGAGTAACACTGAATCGGCCTTACTTAAAATAGGTAAAGCATTTACAACGACAACCAAATCTAATTTAAAACAAGAAATACGGAAGAAACATCTAGCTTGTTCTTTATAAGATAAGACTAATCTAAAGAGCGAGAAATTAAAAAACATTTTAAATGTTTTATAGCAATAACATTTCTTCCAATCTACTGACATTAAAAACACACGACCACACAAGATTTACACAATATTATCAACTTCCAAGATTAGTTATTTTAAAAATAGGCAGTAGTAAAGGAAGCTGTCCATATTAACAGAATATCCACATTTATGTAACTAAAAGTGTTGAATAAGGTCAGGTTTGTAATCCATGAGAACAAATTCATTGAGTGGGTGGGGTTACAGAGGGTTATTTGAACTAATCTTATATGGACCCAAAAAGGTTGTGAGCCAGTGATCAAGAACAGGCTATCATGGTACTGTAATTTTTTCAAACCTTACACAAGATAAGGGATTGAGGAAAAAACAAACAGATTATCAGTGAGAACAGGATATACTGCTTTAAACCATACACATAATGCAGCAGCAGCAGGTGGGCATTTTCCTGAGTTCAGCGGTGAACTCAGTCAGCCTCAAATCCTCTCAGGACCCTGCAGTGTGCCCTCGTGATCTCTAGGTGGCAGAAGCCCCACCCTTTCCACCTAACACTGACACCATGAGTTGTTTAGACAACATGAAGCAAGACTCCATCTCTGAGGAAGTGGAGTCTGGTTCCCCACCTTGATGCTCCAGCATCAGGTTGCATACTGGAAACAGCAGAGGTCCCACAGCTGCAGGGGACAGTGATGACAACACTAAACAAACTTATAGTAGAGGCCCTCTAGCCAAAGCTAACAAGCTGATGGAGAGGTCATGAGTCTATACATGCAGATAGAAACCTCCCTCCTTCCTGTTCTCATATTGAGGCTCAGTTTGTGTGGGCTGACTGGAAGGTCGTCTCCTGTTAACTTGATCTATCCCTTGTTCCTTCTCTGTCTTCCTCCAGCGTCCCATATTTTCTCAAAATGACAGCATTTAAATCTTTCAGCAGATGGAGCGCACTCCTGTTTTCTCTGGACACTCGGCAGAGGGAGCGGAGGAAAGGAGTTGAGGAGACTAGTTCAGATGTGAATGGACAGGCCGATCACTACGCTGCTGACGGTCAAAAACTGACCAGCTAAAGGGCTGGCCCCGTCATAATTTCTTATGGAAAAAACAAACAAATAAACAAACAAAAAAAACACTCAACACTCAAAAAGTAAACTCTCTTCATACCAGCATGATAAAGGACCGTCTGAATGTGGTAGTAAATACGAACAAGGTATGCCTGGGCTTTAATATCTTGGTGTTTTGAAACCAGTCACGATGCTCGTTTGTAATTGTTAAATTATGATAACCTTCACTTTTTATTCGATAAGGCCTGAAACTTGCAACTGAGATCATAAAGCCATGTGGAAAGTGTTTACTGAGGTTTACAGAGCAAGGGAAATGAACAGTTGTTTCAAATAAACTTCTATAACACTTAAAGTCTCTCAGCAACCAGATTAGCCAGTAAAAAAAAAAAAAAAGCATGTTGAAGGCATTTCCGCTTTGGATTCACTGCCTGGGAGACATCAAAATCTGAATGTCAACCAACTGAACTCTTGGTTGTCGCTTCCAAGTCATTGCTCTGGAAAGTTCTTTGCACCAAGTCCTGCTAACACATCACCCCCACCAGCTCCCATTTAAGGTTGTATCTCCTGTAAAATCCTTCTTCTCAGCTACAAATCCAGTAATTATCAGACCTTCTCCTTGCCTACACCCCATCCCGGACACTGCATTCCTCAGTTAAATGTCTACTCTCCATTCCCACACCAGACTGCAGTCCTTATGGGTACACAGCCTCCTGTGATCCCGGAACATGCTCCCCTGAGATCTACAATGCCTCGTACTTTGGACGTCTTTATAGAGCAGCATAGCTACATATACAGTCTAAAGTCAGGTCTGAAAAACTAACCTTTTTATGCTTTCTATTGACCAGAAGGCATTGACTCAATCAGGTCTAACTGTATAAAAAGACTATGTTGAAAACAAGCCTACTCCCAACTCAATTTATGACTTTCATTCATTGTCCCATGAAGAGTAAAATACATGATAAAGCAGAGTACGTCGTTACCATGTGTCCACAGTCTTGATTTACTTAGCCACCCCTTACTCCATGATGGGTGGTATCATAGTAGCCATGTCCATCTTTACATACAGTCAATTATCTCCAGCTACCTGCTTTATTTTTCTTCAAATGTAAAAACAGAGTTTCTACACTGCTGCTGCCACAAAAAAAAAAAAAAAAAAAAAAAAAAAACCAAA
>VURO01020156.1:0-13254 GCA_015108175.1 Pelvicachromis taeniatus
GTGTGTGTACGTACGTGTAGGTCTGTGTGTGTACGTACTGTCGTACGTACACTCCACGCGCGAAAAAGAGACTAGATTAGCAAGCTGGCTCTCGCTGGCCCTGTACCCATATCTGCAGCTGGTCTCCAAGGTGAACAGCCTCTGGCATGTTAGCACAAGGCAGCTAAAGGAAGTCGGCAAGTCAGATCCATAACTTCAGGATAAGGATTGGCTCTAAGGGCTGGGTCGGTCGGGCGGCGGTGCACGGTCCGTCTCGCGGGGCTCGGATGTCTGCGGCGTGTCGCACGGCGTGGGTTTTCACGGGGCGGTGTCCCATAATAAAAAGAATGTGTTCCAAAACAGTTATCTCTTTCCTGACAATCCCCTTTGTGTATATTCTCTTACATATGATAACTAAACATTTAAACACCTGCGGCTTTTAGTCCGGTGCGGCTAATGTATGAACAAAATAGGATTTTTTTCATAATTTCAAGTTGTGCGGCTAATATTCAGGTGCGCTTTGTACTCCGGAAAATACGGTACTTCACCAGCAAGTGAAGTGAAGGTCCAGATACTTAATGGCTGCCAGGGTGCAGACCTGTAGAGGTCTGTTCCTCTCTTCATGGATACACCTTTCCAGAGCATCACTGATGTTGAACAAGATGCTGGACAATATTACAGGCAGTAACATCCCCCCACTAGAGGACGTGTTTCTGATTGTTTGGTCAGAAACATTCACACCTGTGGCCTGCTGGTCCTTTTGTAGTTCTAGCAAAGCTCGTCCTGTTCCTCCTTAGACAAAAGACAAACACCGGTTTTGATGATGGTTTAAGGACCAGCCCTGTTCAGCTTGCCTAGAGAAACTGCCTGTTTTTCTAGGCAAGCTAAGCTCCTAAATTTAGGAGTAAAAAGAGAGAAACCCAAAGAACTTTAGTGACCAAATGACAAGTGAGCTAACTGTTTACAGGCAGGGACTTTTCAGACAGACTTCTATTTCGTAAGCTTACACAAATGAAACTCACTGTCCACTGACTGTGTGACATGCACTGCATGCTAGCTGACGTGTTTGTGAATCTGTGCAGTGTCTGACATCAAATTTCCATATTACATGCAGCTGTGGGCTACTGCTCATTTTATCCCATTTGAGGCCTGTAATTTCATTATTTAGTAATCATGACTTTTCTAAGCTGGTTATAAATTGCTAAGTCAGTTCTATAATTTATGACCTGTTTTATGATTATCTATGGTTGCTGGCTGGGCTGCTGTATCACGCTGTCATTGCAGTCATTGCTGAGTTCACTGCAGCTTTTTCTTTTTCTTTCTCTATCTCTGTCTTTCTTTTTCTTCCATGCTTTTCTTCACTCTCCTCCTTTTTTTACTATTATTTTGGCTTCTTTTAATTTCATAATCACCAGCCTAATGCAGGTTCCACCAAACCAGATTCCGCCAAATCACGCCCATCCACTCTCTCCACAAATGGCGAGGCCAACTCGGCCAAACGCCCCTCCCCCACAACTGCTTCAGCCAATAAAAAAAGCCCTGTACCCAAGGCAACTACACCTACTGCTGCCAAGCGGCCGCCAACAGCAACTGGCTCTGCTAAGGCTGCCAAGGTAAGTATAAGACATAAGGTTAGAAGCTATATCTCTATTTGGTAAAGACTGGATGACGCTCAGTCTGCATTAATATCTGTAGCCTAGCAGACGCCTTTAGGCTACAGCTGCCACACACCTGTCTATCAAAGTAGCCACGCCCATAACTTCAGGATTCAATTGGGTGATTACAGGCTTCATTTGTCAGAGGTTGCTACATGAGCTCACTTACCAAATGAACCACAGTAATCTTGTTCCACCAATTTCTTGGTTTAAAAATCTCTGAAATGCAGTTTTTTTAATTTTATTTTATTTAGAGAGCCATATGTGTCTTCTTAACTTAAACATACTGTATAACCATGTGCTCATGCTGTAAATAATGTCCTCTTCAGTTGGATAAGCTTGGATGACACAGGTTTTCCACTGATTTAGTCTTTGTCTGATAAAAGTTTCATACAAATCTCTTGCCTACTATAATTTTTCGAGCCCTGGTTGTTCCATGTGATTCCAGACATCAGCTACCATCTGTCGCAAATGTCCTTTTTAATCTCCCAAAGTTAAAACCTCAGTCCTCTTTCCTCTTTGTCACTTTCATTTTCTGCTTGCATTTGGCTGCATTATAAATGCCTGGAAAACATACATAAATACACAAATTCATACACATAAAATTCTGACCCACAGCTGTTTATCTCTTCTTTGCTGTTTTTTCAGACTCCAGAAAATGGGGAAAAACGTCCACCTGCAAAGGCCCCGCTCGCTCCCCGTACGACTGCCAGTAAGAATGGCTCCTCTGCACCTGCCGCAGGCAAGCCTGCAGGTACGAGCATACAGTGCAACGTCACTTCCTGTGCTGCACCTGCAGCATATCTGACTGTACCTGTTTGCATGATATGAAATCTGCTGTTCCTGACAGTATCCCAGCTCATTATGTCACCGGCTCAACATCTCCTCTGCAACAGGAAACTTAACCCGCTGCTCTAGCTCCAACAATGACTTACATTTCACGCTGACGCTGCTCCAGGCTGCATCAACAGGCTAACTGAATTGCTACCATATGTTAGACTTTATCAGATTCGAGTGCTGGCTTTTGAAGATCCCAACTGGTATTTTTGTCTGCGCATGACAAACAGAATCTCACCTCGCAAAGCAAGAGAGATATGAGTCAGTCAGAGATGTGTTAGCCAAACTGGCTTTCTGCTTTTTGTGTGTACCTTCTGAGAATATGATTCAGTCACCCAGCTCACAGCAGTCGGTGTTATGTCCTGCAGGGTTTACGTCTCATTTTAGCTGCATGAGTGCTCCGTTACTTTTTGAGACTTTTGCGCCACTTTCAACAGTTACGCCCAAGTCCATAATGTTTCTGTCAGCAGTGTTACATACTGTGGCTTTATCAAAAAATTGTACATACTGTCACTGGAAAAGAAATGTGTATTGCAGAACGCAGCAGTTGTTAATTAATCACATATTTGCCAGTAAAACCTAGAACTAGGTGTGAAAGAATTTGTAGATAACTGAATTAAAATTCAAACTACATTATATAGAAAAATATAATATAGTGATAAATAGTAGTGTGCACTCACAAAGCTTAATTAAACAAGAATAGAAACAAAATAGTTTTAGTTTTAGTCTTTGCTTATTTGGTCAGTCTATACGTCAGCTGATTTCCCAAGGTTGCTGGGTCTGTATAATTCTATCTATTCTAAATGTACTTTATTTTGCTTAAATATTACATGTAAATATAAATATTTGAAATAATAAAAAAAATAAACTCAAATGACCAAATCTGGTCTGAAAAGTAACCAAAACCAAACAAAAAATATCTGAATATCTGACTGAAAACAACATTTTACATTTAAATACATTTAAAGATGACAAGTTTATCCAAGTTTCCTTGTCTGTGGGAAATAACAAGTAAAAGAAATCAACTCTACAGCAAGGTAAGAATGGCAGAGCCGTGATGTAGCACGTCTAAATATACCATGTGTTGGTACAGTTAACAGTTTTCTGTAACATCAGGCAGACAGGAGGTGACGACAGCAATGAATGTACATGTCTATTATTCACTCTCTTTATAGCTTTGATTTGGTGTCCACAGACTTGAGGATAAACAAATATCTCATGAGATGCAAAATATCGAATTCTCAGCTCAAGTTAGTCATTAATGTTGCCCGTTATATTATTGGAGCTTTACTATAATTTAATGTCAAATAAAGTGTCCTATTCAACAGGGTGTTTATGTGTTTGGGATTAGATAAAATCATGAAGTTAATACATATATATCCTCTCTTTTGTGCGTGGTGCATTGCTTGGGTGGTTGAATCCACGCATTTAAACGCATCCAGTTCAGTACCTTAACTCCTTGCATGCTCACCTTTCAAAATATCTCTTACTCATTATACAAATATAGATTCTATATTCCTTTTGTTCCTCTTCTTTTTAGAGCATTAATACAAGTAGGTTTACCTTAAGCCTTAATTTTGGAACAGCTAGAGGGTCACCACCTGAGGAAATGGCTCATATGTGGTCAAACACATGCTATCTTTTAAACGCATCAAGAGCCCACCTACTCCAAACTATTTTAGCTGGAAGAGAGTGAGTGAAGTTTAAAAAGTTTTGTTTTTTCTACCTAAAAATTCTGGGGAAAAACTGTTTTCTGTCTTTCTGCTTACAGCCAACAAGAACGACAAGACTGAGAACAAGACCAGTGAGGCCAAGAAGTCCAAGAGTACACGTAAGAAGCATAAAATGCTTAAAAAGACAGAATAATGTTCTTTTGAGGATGCACAAAATTACACAATAAAAACATTTTAGCATTTTAGCATCACAGACAAAAAACTCCTTGGGTATGTCCAGTACTCCTTCTACCAGTCAGGTCCATGTTTCCAATTTAGAACCGTTTTGAGGCATTTTTGTCAAAACCAGGGACCTGCATGGTAACACATAATTCTGGACCCAAACGTGGGAGAAATTTATCACAAAAATTTCAAATGCAGCCCGATAATTTTGTCCCCCGTCATTTTATTCAAACTGAAATGACTTCAACAGCAGCACTGGAAGAAGTGTCAGAACAGTGGTAGAACTGGGGTAATAGAGCGCAATAGGAATGTTACATGAAATAATTAAGTGACATATTTTATTGTAAAAAATGCAATAACCCCCTGAGCAAGCACTTGGCGACAGTGGGAAGGAAAAACTCACTTTTAACAGGAAGAAACCTTTGGCAGAACCAGGCTCAGGGAGGGGGGGACCAGTTGGGGGGGGGGGGGGGGGTGCAAAACCTGTGAACCACTACACTGATGTCAATGCATACTTTCATAAGAAGCAAATGACAGAGTGACATAATCTTACTATTCTACTATAATAATATTCGAATGTGAATTATTATACTATTATAGTAATATATTAGTTATACTATTATATGATTATTTTACTTTCTGTTTCTCTCTAGCCCGTCCTCGCCCAGCCTCAACCGCCACTCCTGCTACCCCAGCTGCTTCCACCAATGGAGAATCCAGTGCCACTCACCGCCGTCGGGTCATCACCAAACCCCCTGTGCCCAAGCAGACTCCCCTGGATAAGAAACCAGCCGTTCCCCGTGCTCCCCGCACCCCCAGACCCATCAACGCCCCAACACCAGATCTAAAGAACGTCCGTTCCAAGATTGGCTCTATTGACAACATTAAGTACCAGCCTGGTGGAGGAAAGGTAAGACAAAGAAGGCAGCACACGAGAGGACTATGAATAATTCAGTGATGTATCTGTCAAGATTCATAAAATGCTGCAGAATGCCTTTCTTGTAACAGCAAATGATTTGGCACTGAGTGGTTTGTAATTTAAATAGCACACATGTGTTGTACAGCATAACATCGATTACTTCCTTTACTCTGGGATTAAGATTGGCTATCAGAATATATTTAGTTTAATCTCTGCGTATTTATTAATTAATTGCAGCTTTTCTTTTCAATTCCTGGTCATTCTGGAACAGATAAAGAATTTTAAATAGGTAGTTGTATTGTTGAAAAATGTTGCATTCAAAGTATTTCATTGTTTTACCTTAAACTTAACTGTATAATAGGTCCTGGTACAAACTCTCAAACAGTGTTGCTTAACATTCTGTAGCAAATCGTTCTCGCAGTAGAAGTAGATTTCTTGTGTTCCCAGATCCTCACAATGCTGTACAAACAATGCCTGTGCCTGGACCAGAGTGCGAAAACCATACGATGACTGCATGCTCTGACTCTGCTGAATACACTGCAGTGGTGTACAGCTGTGCCGTTAGTCTTATTTCTGTGCTATGTAAAGTAGCACAGCACGGTGTAGCTGTGGTTTGGCCTACAGTAGAGAAGAACACCAGTAAGAGAGAAAGGCAAACCCTTCATAGCAATCCTCAGCAATCCTACTGAGTGGATATAATTTGACACCATTTGAAAAACAGTGACTCAGAAACATGTCACTTCTGCACTGTAGACTGTTATAAAGGGCATTCTAAAGGGTGCGTACATGTTAATTGAGAAAATAGCAACTTTACAACTCTATATTTGTTTTTCTGTCTCCATTTTCCAGTTTCCATCTAACATCAGTCTTTTAACCTATTTGTCTTTCTGAAATATTCACATTTTAACAGCATCTTGCTGCAATGCTAATTTTCTCACAGATGATGTTATATCTCAGATTGACATACAGAACAGGAAGCATGCATGCTACCTGTATTCCACCGCCCTAAAGTTGTCCAGCATATGTCATGACATGGTTCAGAGATGTGACTGTGTTGTCTGTCTCCCTACAATGTTATGTGACAGTGTGTCTAAAGGAAGGGGTGTGCCGTCGCTTTGAATCACGAGCATCATCCTCTCTCTGTCTGCCCTGCCATGTGAAATAATGTGTCAGCCCATTCTATCCTCCGTATCGTCTCTGTTGTGCGTCAGAGAGTGGTTTTGCCTCAGAACAATATAGTACTGAGAAAGTAGCCATTTTGGAAAATGTGCAGGGATTTTTTTTCTCTCGTGTTGGGAGTTAATGATAAGTTTAACGTCTCTCTCACATGTTGTTAGCTTATTAAAGCTCGAGCTGGAAAACAATTGGATGAGTTTAGAAAACAGAAGCAGGGAAATGGCTAATATGTCTTTTATTTTAAATGGTGAATGTTTTCTGTCTATGCATTGATTATAGAAAAAAATGTATATGTAAAAATATGAAAAAAAAATTAAAGATAATGGGGAAGTGCCTTACACTGTGTACGTAAAGTGCACTCTATCTGAAAGCTGCCAGACAGTGATTCGCTGCCTATTTATAGGTCAATAGGCTCATTCACAAATTTTGGTTTATACTGAATAAATTATTAAGTCTATTTTGTAAAACTTGGTCATACCATGTTTCAAAAATTGAGAATTATGTGTATTACGAAACCACAAGCTAATAGGCTAATGACTTATCAATGACAAATCATTAACAAATGAGTGTGTCAGAGCCACAGCTCTTGGTGGCATCATCTTTTGTTTTGCAGCTAAGATGATCACGGAGGAAATGGCACACTAGCTACATCCCTCTTTTATACCGTCTGTGAGTTAATGCTAGGCTAACCCAATCATCTAGTAGTTTTGGTGTTAGCTAAGGAGTAGCAAACTGCACTCAGGCAAATTTACACACACAATGAAAACAGACTAAAATATGTTTATTCCTGAGCTTCAGAGGTTCTGGTAGGGTTGAATGCTAACAACTAAGCTAATCAGTTTATGTTGAACATTCAGATATTCAGGGCTCATCGAGAATGTCTGCTTTAAAAAAAAAAGTTGAATTCTATTTAAACGTTCTCACACAACTAACAACTGCATTTCGTGTACACTTATTGACATTTGTTTTTGTGTTTGTCTAGATATTCAAAGTTAATTTGCATTCTTTTGCACTAGCTACATCGGCTTGCTCCGCGGCACCGTTTCATTTCCATGTGTCTGTAGTGACATTTTCTGAAATTGCAGATACAAAGTCTCTTTCTGTGAACCAAAATAGGTGCACATTGATTAACAAATATATATGTTAATATCTTACTTTCTCTTGCCTGGTCGCACCAATACACTGCAGAGTTTGGTTGGGGAAGCAACGTTCATTAAAGGGTTGTTGCATCCAGCATAGACGTCAACGCTACTCCTATTTAGGGAAACACAATCCATGCACCTTTTTCAGCAACACTCAACTTCCACAACCTGCAGCGTTTAGTCATGATTGTATGGCCAATTAACGTTAGATTACTGTAGAAAAGGAGCTGTTGCTTTCTGCGCCAATAGCTCTGTGAAATTGGCCTGACCTTGTACTTTTCTGCGTGTAACAAAAGAGCAGTCAGAAGGGAAAATATTGCTATGAACCGTACTTAACCGCTCTATTCACTCTTTCAGGCATTGTGTTTTGCAGGCGCGTAGCTGTTCCTGCTGTGGCATCTTCCCTGCTTTTCAATGAACACGCTTTTACTCTGGGAACGCTTCTTTACACAAACACATCGCCACCCTGCATCATAATTACTGGCACTGACTCATTCAGTCTCCTGTGATACTAAATTGCTTTGTCTCTCATATATTTACGTTTTCTATTCAGGAGGAGTTTGTGGGGCTAATAGCCTTTCCCACCTCAGTATTTACCAATAATATCAGTGCTGTCTATGTGAGCAGTAGTACACTCCAGAAATGTGACATTTGATTTGTTGTTTTCAGATTGTATAAATAATCCAACACTCTTTTTTTTTATGCTGGTATTTGATTAGCTTTTGTCACTAACAAAAGAAAAATGTTTGTTTGTTTGTACTAATCCACTCGTGTTTTAAAAAGGCTCCACCTGTTCCAGTTTCCTACCATCTGAATTCATGCCACCATTTATATTACACAATACTCCTGGTCTTTCTGCTAAATTGTCCCAAAAATAAATTGTTACATTTAACTGGTGCCACTACTATCAGTTATATAAAATTATTCATACACCCACACATTTGGTTAATGTATTTGTTTTTTTTTGGCTTCTTTTTTTAAGTAGCTCTAACATCCATTACACTCACACAATTGGTCCAGGCATTTGCATTCTTTTGATCACACCCATGTCCTCCACCTCGTTGTGGTGTAGCGTGTGGCTGGTCGAAGGTCGTATTAACCGGGTGCTGGTTGTCTCCTCAGGTCTCTTCCACCCCGAACATCAAGACATCAGACCCCTCCACCCCTGCTTCCAAGGCCAGAGTGAGTCCCTGCCATTGACACCCTCACACACCAGTACATTCACCCTTGTGTCTGCATTCATCACAAGCACCACCTACTCCACATCTCGAACAACACTCCACCTTACTGTTCATTCCTACATGCGCATGCATATTCTGTCTGTTGATACTAAAGTGGGTTTCATTGTAATAAAACAGCTTATATGTCTCTTATTCTTTCTTTATGGCATATTTGTAAGAGACAAGTAAAAAAAAAACAACAAAGAAAAATTAAGGCTAATTTCAAACACCAGTACCTCGATTATTAAATGTAATTTTTTTTTGTTTTTTGTTAGATAATATCATATTATGTCATTATTGCAGTTCAGGGCAGATTTTAAGCAGGCTCTAACTGCTGTATATAAAGTTTTCAAATCTCAAATCTTGAAGTAAACAGTAGGTCTCGTAGTGTCTGAATTTACTGTTTTGTGCAATATATTCAGTGTGTTCATAATATTCTAGTGAAGTCTGTATTCTTTTTAATATTACAGTGACAAAATCCCTATTTTTTCCTCGCCATAAGTTGTATTGCCTTAATATAGAGGGTTGTAGGTGAATAACCAAAAGGTTATTCAGGTTCAAATATGAGGAAAAAAAGACTCATGACAACAGAAAAGTGATAAATCTGTATGCAAATGGTAAGCAATGTGTGATTTTCCCTTCATGCTCGGAGACTGGACTTTACAGTTCTACATAACATTTTGTTTTTATCCACGCGTTCTTGTGAATGTAAAATCTTTTCAACATATATGTAATCCTCTGTCATCTATAATTCATTATCTTATGTACCGGAGACCTTTTGATCAAGAGTCACAAAGAAATAGAGTTCGTAACATTAGGTTAAGAGACAAGACAATGTGCATAGCCGTCCAAGCAATTTCTTCATTTGTCTGCAGTCAATTTTATTGCCACCCGCAAAACTGTATGCATTTTTACTCTAGCAAAGAATCTATCAGTCTGCAGGGTTTTTATCTTGTGATCAAACTAATAACATGGGCATCAAACTTTCTAGTTGATTTGGAGAGCATCCAAATTGTTTACATTCACATTTGAAGGGAATTCACTCTGTGTTTAAAACTGATGGTGATTAGTTTCTGGTGATCACTGATGTGATGGTCAAAACCATTAGAAGAATTTGTAGCAGTTTCTGACATGATCCTTAAAAGGCCCCAAATAATTTGCATCAGCCTTTGTTTCCTTGAACAAACTCAAATTTAAAAATGACATCTTAGAACAAAATGACATGAAAAGAATGCATCAAAAAGACTGCTTCATGTATATCACACCATCCATACTTTCCCCCCCAAGTTGTCCTCTGTTACTCTACAAAATATAGCTGGTGCAAAATACAGTTGATGTAGTTGATTGAGCCTTTGTATTCCCGTCCTTGACAATCCATGACTATTCAATTTAAGCTAAATGACCTCGGTGCTTTTTTCCCCAGTCTGCATGCTCACTAATATGCACACATGAACCTTTTAAACATTGCTGGCTACATACCTAGCTTGTTTCTATTACACTGATAGCAAAGACAGCAACCTGATAGTGGAGCGCAGCGAGTTCAGACGCTACATGCTGTTTTTATTTTTCTGTGTTGTCCAATCACAAACTTAGCACAAAAAGTAAACAAATCGTGTTTATATAAGTCTTATTGTAGAGTCTACCTTACAGTAAAAAGTGCCTCGAGGCGTCTGTTGTCAATATTTGGCATAAATAAATTAAAATGAAAATTTGTGCTTGGTTAATTGTTGCTTTGTTGTAACAGTGCTTCTTGGCATTGATATACCATTAAATAGCCTGTTTATTTCCCCTTATATGATGCTACATTTGTAAGGAAAATGCATTTGTGGGTTGAGCAGTAGAGATTCTGCTGTTGACTTTTGTTTATGGTGTTTATCAGATTGGCTGATTGGACCCTAAAGAAACAGGCTATTGGCAATTCAACAGTTTCTTTATTTAACAAACAGGGGTCTCAGTAGCATGTGGCAGAACCACACTCAGCCGCATCAGCCTTGCACTTTCTCATCATGCTGGTCACCAGCTTAGTCACACACTGCTGTCAGATGGCATCCCTTTCCTCAACCAGCAAATGTGTATGTCAGCAAATGTGTATGTGTTGGTCACTCTGGCAAGAACAGCCTACCCAAGCTGATCCCAAAATTTCTCAGTGAGGTTAATGTCAGGGCTGTAGACAATTCCATATCTCCGCAGTCTGTGAGCGAACTCTATCCTCCAAGATCACTACCTCCAGATAGCAGGTGCCAGGCTGTTGAGGCTGTGCAGGGTTCTTCCACATGCTACTGAGCTCCTGTTTGTTAAATGGATAAATTGATAAATTGCCAGTATGTCTGGTTTCTTCTGACTTCAACCACCCAATCTAATAAACAACCCTAAAAAAAGAGTCAATAGCAGAATAAGCTGAACACAACTCAACTCTGCTGCTCTACCCGCAAATGCTTTATTCTTACAAATGTGACGCCATTTCCAATGATATAGATTTATTGCTCTTGGAAATTAGATTTTTAATCTCAATGAGATTTTTACCTGGATAAATAAAGGACCAAGAAGCATTGTTAGAAACAAAGGAATAATCAACCAAACACAAATTCACTTAGTCTTTGTGCTAAGATTTAGTCACTGTAATGAACACAGAGCATTGGTAGGATAACAGAGTGTGTACTATTAGCTACAAGAGGCAGAAGACATGATATGTGTACAAATAAAAAATGCAAATTATTCTCACACGTTACCTTTGGCTGAAATCAATGTTGGATTCTTTGAAATGTGGTCTCCTCTCATGGATAAGTGTCACTTGGTTGCCACTTTTTCTTTAGCTGTAATTTACTAAAATATTTTCACCATCCTGCTTCTTTATCTAGCATAGCATGAGAATCGTTGGATATTAAGGAGACATGATGAACCAGAACCTTGCAGCTGCTTGAAATCAATTAGGATATTTATGATGCGCTATCAGAGAGGAATACAAACTGAGGAGAGTCTGCTGCTTTTTGTCTGTTTGCTTGTGTGTGTTCGTGCTTACGCATTAAGTGTATGTGCACTCACTGCTCAGTGAGTCATCCTTTGCTGGTGCCACCTGCGTCATCATGCCATTTTCATCCTGGAGAAGCAACACTAAGACAGAGAGAATGGAGGAAGGCGTCTTAGGCTTGCGGCAGGGCTTTTTTTTTCTTTTTACAATGCAACGACAGAGGCAATCAAAGTGATATCACACAAACAGGTTGGTGTTAGCTTATGTAGAAGCAGGACAGGGTTGCTGCTTTTGATTCTTCATCATCAAAAGAGTTTAGTTTGTCATTGAAATTCATGTTGAGGAAAAGCGGCCTTTCTGTAGCACTTTAGAAGCTTTGACCATTTTTCCTGAGAAAGTTTTGGACACACTAGCGAGTCCTAAGTCAACAGGCTGTGAAAAAGATGACGATAGCATAAAAGAGACCCACTTTGTTTCGTTTATTTAAGGGCAGCCTATTATTTCCATTTTTGGCTCTATATTTTTATTCTTGGATTCTACCAGAGTAGCTTTCAATGATTCACAGTTCACAATAATGCTCCTTTATCATATACTGGACCTTGTTGCAGCCCCTCAGTTTCTCAGCTGTCGGAAGTAAGCCTTTGAAGCTCCTTTCGCCATGTTTGTTGGCTGCCCATCACAAACAAAAGGTTGCATGTCTTAGGTAGTCATATAAGGACACCGCTTTCACTGTCATCATACAAATTCAAGTGTAAAATTAAAGCTGCAATCAGCTATGTGAGGACCCACGCACCTCAACATACCTCTGAGCATGCTGCTGTCGGGCTTTGCCAAACACCTCCTGTGCCCAATGCATGGTAATGGAGAATAACATCTGACAAATCACCATGCCACCAACGTGCACTGTTCAATTAAAACTCTTTTTTTTTTTTTTGCACAGTACCACCACTTTTGAGGTGGATGGAGTCAACCTGTGAGGATCAGTGCATCAAATCATAAATAATTACATATCCTGGTCCCAGTAGGTGGCGCTCTGTATGTTTATGCGTCTGTTCATTATGCCTGTGAAGTTTCGGAGAGATTGGACCAGTTATAGCAACTTTGTGCTTCATGGCAAAACATCAACGTTTGCCACCACGGTCTTGTCCTTGTTTTCAAAGGAATCAAATACCAACTGCTTAAGGCTTACCCGGACAAACGTTTCTGGGGTGACCACCTTTAAACTGCACTCCAATGTTTACTCCATTTCCTGTTCCCACTAGGTGGCGCTGTGATCACCAAATATGGCAGTTCAAATGTGTTTTGGGACAGGGGCCTTATCACACGTGAGAAGTTTGGTCCAGATTGGACAATGTATGTGTGTATGAGAGCAAAATAAAATTTAATGGCAAATGATTGAAATCTGCTACGTCGCCAGGGCCACGCCCTTTGACGAAAACTCAAAAGCTCCACAATATGGCCCA
>VURO01020156.1:13274-24234 GCA_015108175.1 Pelvicachromis taeniatus
CACAATATGGCCCAGGTTTGTACTTGCGACCGACCAAATATGAAGCTGACCCTACAAAAAAAAGGGGGAGTTCGCAAAAGGGGAAGTTCGCAACTTGAATGTTGCGAAGTTTGGAGCCGAGAGCACCGGAGCATTGGTCAGCAGTGCTTTAATCTCTAGACTTTCGGGCTTGATAAATCAGGTCTTTTAAAAACCCTATAATATCAGCTCTCCTCTGAACCCTAGAACAGGGCATACCAGTATCGCTTCCACCTTGGACTACAGGGGACACCCTTCACCATGGCTCACAAGTAAAGTAGAGTCACCAAAGTGACCTAAGTCAGATTTTGGCAGGTTGAGTCAAGTTTGCTTTGCTCAAAAATTTCTTTTATCTGCAACACATTACTCTGCCACAACTCAGAATATAAACCAGATTGTCCAGATAGACTTCACACCATGAGAGACCCACAAGGTGCAGTGTTAACCAGCCCGATCAAGTTTAGTTATTTATTGTGTACTGCCAGTCCGCTCAACACAATCCTCCTTCCTGGGCAAAGGGCAGCATTCAGGTTTTGTCATGCTCCTCGCTTTCTGGAAATCACTACAAATCTGATCTGACTTATTAGATTTCTCACTAAGAGGCAGGGAGAACTCCATAAATCCTATATGCTTTCAACATTTCAACATAACCAAGATTTTTTCAGGTTAGCAACCAGGTAGGTTCTTAGTCATCCAGGTAATGGTAGTCTAAGGAGCTTTGAGGGAAAACAACTGGACTTCTTTAAGTTTTGTGAACACCCACAAAACAAACAGCATCAAATTTACATCTACTTGGATAAGTAAAAAAAGATTTCTACTTATACCAAACCCTACGTCCTACAATAATTCAGAGAAAACTCAAACAATCAGATATGATTGTCTAATTGACAACAGTAGGAAGGAAAAACTCCCTTTTAACAGGAAGAATCCTCCGGCAAGAGCAGGCTCAGGGAGGGGAGGGGCCATCTGCCTCAACCGGTTGGGGTGAGAGAAGGAAGACAGGACAAAAGACATGCTGTGGAAGAGAGTCAGGGATTTTTACATTTCAATTATATATCTCATTTGTAGCCAAAGCTAAAATACTAAGGAGAGAAGTCAGCCATATACCATGTTCTTCGATGTTGTAGTGTACTGTTAGAAGCACTTCAGACAGAACAACAGGTTTTTCAGCAAACTATTCTTTTTTTAAATTGTTTTAAAACCACCTTTTGCTCTCTGTTGTTCTGAATCCGTCACTTGTCGTTGCTTCTGTGCTTTAAGCAGCATGTCTTAACACATAATTACTGTCCACGGCACTCTTCTCTTGCATGAACTCTCTCACCTTCAAGTGTTTTGTCTTATGCTTTTTTTTTTTGTAGCTATTGCTGTTTATGGAAGCGCTCTGTTGTTATTCACTCAGGTGCTCATCTTTTGCTAATTATTAATTTTGTAAGAATCTGCATTGATTCTTTCTAAGAATGTTTCCCATGGACATTCTCATTTTGATGGTTTGTCACATAATGTGCCAAAAGCATTTTTGCTGTCTCATGTGCAGACCATCAATGAGCTTCTATAAAGAATGAATAACAGAAAGTCTTCCATACTTACAGTACAAGGCTACTCTGTTTCCTGTCAACTAAACCTGCCAGCTGATCTGCTTTCTTTCTTTCTTTTTTTCTTTCTTTTTTTCTTTCCTCATGTTGCTTGTCTGTGTGTCTGCCTGCCTTTCTTTAGGTTCAAATAGTGCACAAAAAGCTGGACTTCAGCCACGTCACTTCTCGCTGTGGCTCCAAGGACAATATCAAACATGTCCCTGGAGGTGGCAATGTAAGTACTGCTGAAGCTGGAAGCTGACTCTCACATTTTATGCTAATTTAACCTAATTTGGACTGTCTTGGTCAAAGTGTTGTTCAGTTGGGAATGCTTCTTGTGCTTTGTACTTGCCTAGCAGGTGTATTTGTTAAAAAGAGATAAAAATGGGAATTTATGTTCTTGGTATGTAAATTAGGGGATGCATATTGTATTGGGGCTATATTTACACATTCATACAGTATTGCTCTTGCAAAACAAACGTCCTTCCTGTTTAAACAATCGCAAGATAATCTCATACGTGTTGGTAAGAAATTGAATCAAGCTGTGTCCCAAAACCTCGGCTGCATCCTTCGTGGGCTGCATTTGTAGGCCGGTTACGTCATAGCGACGCGACAAAGGCTGTCCCAATTCCTAGACTCCTTCAAATGCGGCCGACAAATGCGGCCTTCATTTTCCTGAATTTGAAGGACGGGTCGGGTGTATCCTTTGTGGCCTACCATATCCCAGAATTCATAGCGTGGCCCCGCCAATTCCAGTTTCTCAACAATGGCGTCAGCTACAGAGATGGTAGAAACGGCAGCGGAGGACAGTTTACCATATTTTCAGGCGAGAATGTAGCTGTGTAAACTTCAAATATCTTCTCGATTTATCAAGACATTACGTATTTACAAAAGTGCTTCGACGTTTTTGGAGACGGTAAGGGCGGGAACAGCTGGTGACACAAATCTGAAGGCTAGACCATCCCATTTCTCAAGCCTCACACTTCCAGCCGTCCCACGTAGACCGAGAAGGCCGGGCCCACGAAGGATGCGGCCGAGGTTTTGGGACACAGCTTCAGTCTTTCCTCCAGTGTTCTCTGATTGGATCTCTTCAGACAAATTTAGTAAATATGAGCACCCATAAGATCTGAGACAAAAAAAAGTTCCAAAGTTCAATTCCAAAACTAAAAACAAATCCACTTTGCTTCTTGCTTCTGGGTTTACTTTCATTGAACTGAACACAGATGCTCATAACTACCCTTTCAGGACTTGTTTCTACCTGCTCTGAAAACCTGCTTTACTATCTCCATCTCTCACAACCACAGAGTATATAAAAAAGATTAATTTAGTCTCTAAGCAAAGCCATTGTAGAAGTGCCTTTAAACCTCTGATGGCCATTAGGGGGCAACTCCTGTAGTTGAAAAAGAGGTCTGATTGTACAGAAGTCCATTACTACATTAACCTGCTGCTACTTGATCTATGATCTGATGAGATTATGTCCTCAATTTGGAGTAAAACAGGTAATAAAACAGGGATAACAGCCAGGTTGTCAAATCTGATGAATGAAAACCAGTTTGCATCTTTCACACTATACAGTCTATGCTCAAAACACCACTTTGCTCTGTCAGCGCTTTTCTTTCAGTACAAGTGTGAGGACATGCAGTCATAGTAAAAAGAAAGTATACCTTCTGTCATTTTTGCTTACCAGGGCTTACTGATTAAAAAAATAATTTGGAAGTTTATTGGGATTTGTCTATACACAGCTCTCTGTTATAGATTTGCTGGCTTGCTTGGGGTTATAGTACTTTTACGTTAAATAATGTTGGCCAAGAATTCGCTGTAGCTGGCCTCATGTTTGACTCTACAATACTTTGGTATATAGAGCTTCGTGATTGAGTCAATGACGACATGGTGCCCTGAGGCCTGTACTCTGAAGCAGGATTTAATTTTATCAAGGTAATTTCAGGGTTAATTCTGAGTTTTGTATACTAAGGAGACGGTTCATTTCTCACTGGAGTATACTGCCATAGAAACTTACGCTGTGAACTTGACCTGCTAAGGAGCTGGTTGTTTCCAGATTAGAGATCAACAGGTATGAAATCACCACCTGCTGATCAACAGCACTCCAGAAAATAGCATCACCATTCCCAGAAGGCTGGACCTCGACCATATGAGGGTCTAACGTTTTTCAGCTGCACCTAAAGTCTTCACATTTCCCGCGTGAGCATCAATATTAAACATAGGTTCTTAGCTACAACTTTATTCTTTGATTTTCTTTTTCCCTGTTGGCTGAAAATAATTTTTACAAATATTTTTACTGTTCTATAAGCATTACCAAAACTCAAAACCAGACATATCAAGTTTGTACGTGGACTAAGCCTAGCCTTTTTTTTAAATCTGTTTTTTATCTTTAGTCTTTACTCTTAAACCTTTACAAAGCACCAAGTCTTCAGGTGAGAGATTTAAAAGCTAAGTGTTGACAATCATCTGGATGTTTTCACTGTTTCTTTTAGTTAAAGCATGTTTTATACATGATGTGATACAGGTTCTCTGCTGGGGGGATACATTTTATATGTGCAAGCTGCTGCACCTTAGTAAAAACCACTGAATGAAGCACAAACTGTGTCTTGGAGATATGCATGAATTCATGTGGTGATGAAATGTTGTTACAGTGGATGAAAAATCTCTCATTTTTGTGGTGGCTTCATTTTAATGGAAAGAGACAGGCCAGGAAAAAGACACCAGCATTTACGTTTCTATGTTTACTTACATCACTGGTGTGTTTTTTATAGTGGAAGATGACATTATGAATATTTAAACTGGCTTTTGAGGATTTGAACTATTTGTTTCTATTCTTTAATATCCAGTCGCATTAGGGAAAAGCTATGGGTTTGTGTTACTAATGAAACTTTATCAGCAGAGTCATGGTCGGCTCATTCTCCAGTCTGTCATCTGATATGTGACTGATTTTAGCACATGCTGTGAGGCAGGTCATCGTGCCAGCTGCCAACGGATTAGGAACACACACACAGTCATGGTGTGACAACAATCTAAAAACTGCCTTCCCCAACATTTTAGTTAAAGCTCGTCCTGATTTAGCTACACAAACGGAGCACCACTGAACAAAACAAAAACAACAAAACAGGTTAAAGTAGGAAATCAAGCATGTTGCGAGTTGTAATTTCCCGTACTCTTGTTGTATTGTAAAGAATGTCACCCCTGTATATGAACGCGCCAGGTGCAGTATAATGAATGATAGTGATTTTCTAAAGTGGCCTCGAGTGGACGCTGAAGTGCAAGTGCACTGTACTGAATGGGTTAGAATATAAAAAGACAAGATTATTTTGTACTCCACCCCAGGTGCAGATCCTGAATAAGAAGGTTGATGTGAGCAAGGTGACATCCAAATGTGGCTCCAAGGACAACATCAAACACAAGCCAGGTCCATCCTAAAACATTTGTGCTTTTTCTTGCCATTAAACCCAAACAGCATCATATTAATTTTTTTTCCTTTTTATAATCCCAGGTGGTGGTGATGTGAAGATTGAGTCCCATAAGCTAAATGTTAAGGCTAAGTCTAAGATTGGATCTATGGACAACGTGGAGCCAGGAAATGGACAGACCAATGGACAAAAGGTTAAACACAGTTAAACATGTGTTAGCAGGTCACAGAAAATTAGCTTTTGTCGTTCTGCTGATTCATGTGCCATGTGCTACCATGAGAGTTTTAAAACTTTGTATGTCCATATTTCTGTCTGACCTCTACTCCTGTGTGTTTGTTTGTGCCTGCAGGAAGAGAAAACTGAGCAGAAGACAACATCACCCCAAAGTGGCGCTCAGACATCAGGACCAGGAGTCACTGCTAAGGCAGCAGCACCTGGAGGTGTTGCTAAAGAGAACGGCATGAAGGAAACCACACCCTCTCCTTTTGGGGGAGATGGACTGAGGGAGACCCTCAGTGCAGAGAAATGCATCACTGAGACAAGTGGGTGTAAAGGCACACACTCACACACACTGGCTCCATTTATCATTCAGCATACATACAAGTTTACAATTATGACAGGTGTGCTACTGAAGTGCTAAATAAATGAGAAGGGTTCTTAATCCTAGCCAGTCACTTCGTGCTATGCTACTCGTATCTGCAAACCTTTAATCTGTAAATGTAGGGACTTTAATCTGGATGGTTCAAGTGTACAACTCTAAGAAATCTCCCAAAAAAAGAGGGAATTGTTCCTTAAAGCTTTTAACGCTGTAGCTAACAACTGTACGCTAATGCTAACAACTGTACGCTAATGCTAACAACTGTACGCTAATGCTAACAACTGTAAGCTAATGCTAACAGTAAAGTGTGGTTAAAAACTCTTTCTTCTGCTCGCTTTTTAATGCTTCCCATTTTACTTTTGAAGTGACAGTTACACTGTTATAAATTTGTTTGAAAATAATCAATAGATAATTTAACCAAGATTTTTTTTTTTACTTTTTATGTATTTTCCAATGCAAGCCTGTCTGGAGCAAACCTCTTTGCTATACTGCTTCAGTATATAGGAAAATCCACAGCTTGAATGTGTCACTTATGTACCTTGAAAGTCACTGTTTTTAGAATGTGCAAAAACTCAATTACATAGGCAGTCAAGGATCCATGTTATGCTTGTAGTGTTTTCTGTTGCATTTAGTCTGTTTCTGTTTATTCTGTGCATAAAACGCTGCTACTGAACTGCCGCAAATGCCTTGCTTTGAATCAAGGATTTTCTTATCTGTGTCACCTTGTACCACACAGGCATAATGTCTGCCTAAGCTATTTTAATAGTGCTTTAGATAAGGCTACCTGAGGCTACCTGCCTGGCAGGTATTATTGGTATTATTTGCTCAGAGCCACTTGTGCTGACTTTCTAAGATATCTCACCTATCAACAAAGAATAGCACACAATTTGATTGTTACCTGCAGGTGCAAAATTAAGAGTCTTAATACACTTTCAGCATCTGAGGAACTTAAGATTGCTATTATTTTTATGGCAATATCTTCAAAAGAACAGGAAAATTGCCCAATGTGTGGTTTTATCATATTTTGCAGACTAATGTGACTAATGTTAGCATCTGTGTGCTTCTCTCATACTTCTCTCGTACTTGCTTTAGATAATAGTTTTCTATTATGTGGAAATAGAAAGTAAATGGAATATGAATATGGCATTTTGGTCTTTGCCTTTTGTGGGGTTTTAAAATGTACATGATCATATTTGGACAAGCAGGGAAATTGAACAGCTAACACAACAAGATATGTCAGTTATTCGTTTTGTCACTCATCCTAGTTTTTGACAGTGCAAAAGAAAAAGCTCAAAACAAAATATACAATATGCAATCTTTTAGTGCAATCGAAGACTGAATGTGTGGTCATATATAGTACTAACTTCTCAATCACAAGTCTCTGCCAGATTCTATGTCAAAGATATAGCCTGGGAGGCAGTGTTGAAATCCCTTAAACCTACAACTATCAAAGAAATTATGCTACAGTGGCTACATCCATCTTTTGTAGAGAGTCTGTGATATGTACAGAACCAACACTTCGTTATTGTTGTCATGTCTAATTAGCTATCTAATAAGTATGTCAGACAAAAAGTGAAAACAAGTGCAGAAAGAAGCTACAGTATGAGAACAGTAATGGGATTTTTAAGCATATACACCTGTTTTTGCAGACCCCTTTCAATAAAAATTATGAATAGGAGTAAATTCAAAATACATATTGTAGATAGTGTGTGTTTATGAATGAATGGGCACGCAACTCACTTTTTTTACAAAATTATGAAATGAGATGATGAAGAGACCGTCAGAGTGAATATGAGCCAGTCATGGTGGATGGTCTCCAGACTCCCTGAGTTCAGCGGGACAACAGACTTCCACCACTGTTGCTGTTGCTAAACTCATCTTAACTGATGGATGGCTATAGCACTAATACAATTTGGAAAAAATGTCACTTTGATAATTTGCCCCATAATTCATATGAGCTCACAGCAGACAGTAATGACCCATGAGCTAGGCTGATAAAACAACAACCTCTGGAAATTACAGTCCTTGTGTCTCTATGCCTTTCTCTTGTTTTTGCACTTCATCTGTTTTTTCTTCTTTAACTTGTCTCACCTCAGGCTGAGTCCCATTGACCTGCAGATTTTGGTGGGACACGCATGGCGCTCGCTGGCCTGCCAATCAACTGACCAACCAACTACCACGGCGCAGTCACTTTCCTCTGATCCCGCCCTTCATCTTGCCCACCGCAACACCGAACTGACCAATCGCCTCTCAGTGTTTCTCTGGGATCTGCCTGCCAGCTTCCTGCTACCAACTCTGACCTTTGGCCCCTTGTCACCCTTGGGTTGCCCCACCTACCACAGAGAAAAGTAATTGCTGTTTGTCCGTGTTTCTCTGTGCAGGTTTCCACCAGCTTCTCCACTGATGCCATTTCCTTGTAAGCACTGACTAAGGTCATTCCGACCTTAAAGCCCAAATATAACATCCCCAAAGCAATAATCCCACAATCAATCAGTGCTCTATTAAGTATCTTGACCATAGCCACGTTTTCTCATAGAATGTTCACCCTACTAGTCCAAACAGTTGCCTCAGATCACAGTAATGGAGCTTTGTTCTAGACCCTCTGGCAGGCTTTGACATTTAAAACCCAAACCAACAAAAACACCAACATTTGTAGGTCATCAGACGTCTCATTGCAGGTCAGTCTACAATTCATCGCACATTACTTCTCTTGGTATCAGTGCACCAGTTTGTCTCGTCAAAATTCTTCACAATAATGATTCCTTGAATTTTAATATTATGACGCTAACAGTTTGTCGTCATGGCTGCAAAGAGCACAAAGTGAATCTGGTCTTGAGTGGCGATGAAGAGAGGAGTCTGGAAGCAAATCTGAAGATGGATTTTAAAACCAGTGCAAAACCTTCTCGAAAGTCGGATGGTTTTAGTACAATTGGAATCATTCAGTGATGTAACTCGTGCATTATGAAGGCAGTAAGAGGGAGGATACAGGAGCTCTGCTGGTACTCTGTGTGGCTTTGGCTCAAAGTGGATTTGGCACTAAAAATAGGTGTTTGATCTCAGAGCCAAGTGCTTTTAAAGTTAAGATCTCTCTAATTGACCTTGAAGGAGTGAAAATAAATTCCAGTTGAAGGAATGATATTGAAAAGGATGGTAATAATAAACGTTGGAATAAAATGGGGTGGCTCAGAACACATGCACTCTATAATGTAATGTAGCACTTATGGTGGACAGTGTCAATCACAGTGTCACAGGATTCTTTATAAGCATTCAGTCACACCAGCACATTAAATGTCTACATTTCAGAGCAAAGTCATTATAGTGTAGATCTGTAGAGTCTGTGTGATGGTCCACGGTTGGCATGTCCATACAGGGCAATGGGTTTGCAAACAAGTTGGCTCCTGGTTCCTTGCAAATTTTCACAGCTGACTAATAGTAAGCCGTCTTTACGATGCTAAAAGAACAGAGCAAGAGTTTCCAACTGAGGAAGCTACTGTAGGGATCCAGCTGTTTTTCAACATCAGCTTAAATTTCACCTCGGTGTTCTAGGAAGCTTTTTCTCCCTTTTCTTAGTAGTTGATTGAAATTATAGGTCACAGTCACTGGCACAATATAAAAAATGTAGAAGCTCAGAGAGCTGTTGTGATGACTAACTCAACAGCATGATTTCTGCTCGCTATAATCCAAGCCACCTACAGTATTAAGTCATTTGAATTTGTTAACATTTGTTAGGATGTACTAACAATAACTTTAAACTTTAGAAAAATAAGAGATTTTGTTTTCTCCGTTACCTACTGTCCACATTCTCCAGAGGAAGCTGAATACTTTGATTTACAACCTCTTTTCCCAAAAAAAGTCAGAAGGCTTTGTACATCACTTAAATGCTGTTTGATGTGAAAATGTTCATTTGAAATCATATTGTGGAGATATTTAGTCAAGCTGATCTGAGGTTTATTGAATCCCTGTTAGCTTTACTTAACCAGGCGAGTCATTAAGAACACGTTCGTATTGAAAATGGAAGCCTGGGTAAAGACACAGCATTTAAAAAGGTAAAAGAACATTTCTACACACTCACTGGTGAAACACTGCCCCATAGCGGTGGTAGTTTTACTTACAATTTCTTTTTTCTTTTCTGCTATTGTTAAAAAAATTTAATGGATTTTTTTTTTCAAAATTTCTTTGAAATTTTGACTTTTGTTTTTTCATCTAGTATTTCAGTGCTTTTGCAAAGCACTGCATTCTGCATGTATTTACATTTTTCACATGGCCAACTTTAGGGAAATGAGGTTGCAGATCAGTCCTGGTCACATGGTTTTAGCATAACTCTAACCTGTATGATATATCAGCACTGCGGACATTTTATTTTGGGATGATGAAGGTTTTCAAATACTACCTTAATCACCAACTATTTCAAGACATACAAGTCTTTGTGTGAGCTTTGAAGGGCACTACACTTAAAAAAATCAACATCATTGTTTGGCTCCCACACTGATTGCAAACCTTCACACCCACTCTCTCACCTGCACCCGTCATGAGGGACCTCAGCTGTCACCCTGAGCTGTGCCGACTTTACAGTTATCAGACATTCCTCACCATGCGCTTGTAAGCATTTCCTGGTCATGTGGACCAGTGGAGGGTTGAGGCTGCAGAGCAACACTCTCTTGTTAAATCCTCCCTCCTGCTGGTGCTTTGTAGAACCCACTCCATAAAACCCGTTACCTTTAGTCATGCACACACAAGCACAGACTGATACAGGAAAGCACACATATGCTTGCTGCTGCGCATACACACACAAACACAAAGCACCACCGAAAAAATTGAGGTAGTGTGCCGATAACAAAGCATTTCTCTGTTCTGGAATGAAAACAACTCTTTATTGTTTTTCTTTTTTGTTTGTCTGTTTTTTTTTTGTTTTTTTTTTGGTGGTCTATGCCGATATTGTTCAAATAGTGACGAGCTGTGTCAGTGTGATGTTCCTATTATACCATTTTCATGATGGTATCATCGCCTCATTGCACCTCCTTGTCATCCGTCACCTCCACCTGTGTCTCACTCCAGTTCTCTGACAGCAATACAGTGTAGGAAAGGCCTCCAGTTACCTGCACATACACGCAGCGTTCAGATAGAGAAGGACATACAACCACTGATGTTATCCAGTAGTTATGAGAGGAGAGAGATCGCGTTAATGAAATAATGCATTCATGGCTAATCTAACACTAGAGTTTCCTTTGTAGTGATTTACTTATACTAGACTAGTCTGTCTAGTAGACTGAACTTACTGAGCGCTATTTAGCCACTGTGACTACCCACAGTAGCAGATGATTAAATGCCTTGTCTGGCGTATAAATTGGTTT
>VURO01020163.1:0-10585 GCA_015108175.1 Pelvicachromis taeniatus
TTCCGAATCGATGAATCTAGTGATTAATTTTTCGATGCATCGATTAATCTAATGATATATGTTACTGCTAAGCAGCTTAAATTAGTTTTGTATTTACGGAGGTTGGGTGTTTATCTCTGAGTGTATGTCTACGTGGGGGGTGTCTGGATGAATTAAAGGGTAAAAACCAGCGTTAGTAAAAAAGTTACTTACGGTCGTTTTATGATCGGCCATTTCCACCTTACAAAGCCGGCAAACGACTGAATCACTTCCTGTTCGGTTAAAATATCCCCATACTGCAGAACTGCGCGTTCGGGGGGCGTGGTTTAAGTCGACATGTTACCGCTACTCGCTGCCGCCATGTGTTTTTTTGAAAGTGACGACCCATCGACGCAAATTTTTTACGTCGACGTATTTTACCCGTCGACGTAATCGATTACGTCGACGTAATCGATTACGTCGACGCGTTGTACCCAGCCCTGGTCACGACTACTGCTCATAAAATGACAAATGTGATCTTAACCTTCAGAATGATTTGGGTCTAAAGCCATTAAGCGATTGCTGCGTTTAAACTGGATTAAAATGTGATTAATGTGGCTGGAGGAGCAGTGATTCTTGTGAACTGTCGGTGAACAGACGGACACTGATGGCTCACCATGGTAGAAGTTCACTGATTCCTAAAAACATTTGTATGTGACTCAAATACTATATATTCTTACATATGTATTTTTTGACAAACTCCTCCTTTAGACCATCTAGGAGCTGACTCTGTTCCTAGATGACGCCCTGACTAGACCCACAGTTACACAGACAAAATTACAGCAGTCTCACTGTGCGCATTTTACTCTCTGGGGAAATTAAAATTGAGTTCAACACTCAAAATTTTGATTAAACTTAAAAACCTTTAATAGTGTAACTGTGTATTAAATTAAAAACACTAACATTTTCACTAATACTCTGATTTCCAGCTTTGCAGACTGACTCATGTCTCACCTCTGCATGGCTGCCCGGTGCCAGAGTCTTATTGCATCTCTCACAGCGCAGACAGGGCCGGTGCCAGTTCTTCCCGAGAGATGACACCTTCTCAGCTGCACGGACACAAACACGGGCCGTGGTAGAGACAGTCATTACACCGAGCACAGGACTTAGACAGACACGTCCCCATGCTTACGTAGAAATGTAGGACAAGAGTTTAAACATGAAACAGCTTTCTGCTCACCAAAATAAACCGTCTTGTTGCATCTGGGGCAGATGTTCGGGCCTCCAGAGAAAGATGAGAAGCTTGCAGCTGCAAAAGTTTCAATGAATTAAACGAAAAATCTTAATAGTAACTACGTCAGATATTCAGTGATTTGAATAAACACCATTAGTTAGAAATTATGGTTTATTTTTTATATGGTACAGAAAAGCTAGAAGCCTAAAAGCTAACTTAAAATAATATTGTTTTAAACAATTATAAGTGTGAATAAAGTAATTTGATGCTGCCAGGTTTTTTTTTTTAGTCAGCATTAGTGATCGCCTCAGTTCTGTAGTTTGAGATGCAATGATCAGTCTGCAGTAGTGAGATCAGCACCTTTGAACAAACAGGAACACGGGCTGCACCACTTTCTGAACAAACAATTAAAAAGATAATTAAAAAGACATGCATGTAGAAAATAATTAAAAAAGAACATAAATAAACATTTAAGGGAAAATGCACAGGAAAACATAAGATTCTAAAAAAATGACATAATAATAAAAACCCTTAGAAACATGTCAAATTAAATAAATGCATAATAAGAAAATGAAACCAGACAAACACATTCATGTCAGTGTCTACACATTTATTAATGCATTAAGACTGTACCTCGCTCTGTGGATGACCTTTGGGATTAATATTAATGTAACTTTGTCTTTTACTCGTTGTGCATTATTATTATTCACCTGTTTATCATTGTCCCATTATATGATGCTACACTGTTTTTATTCATTGAATGATGTATGTCATTTGTATTGATTAGTATGTTATTTTATTTTATTGTATTTTATTTATATTTTATTCTATTCTTGTGCACTCGTTTTTCTTCTTTTTCATCTTGCCGCAGTGAGCGTGCTCATGACGAAAGAATTTCCCTCGGGATAAATAAAGTCCTTATCTTATCTTTAACATTACTTGGGATTTTTGCAGTATGATTAAGGCATTAATAGAGATATTCTTACTTTATTCCTTTAGTTTTGATTCTCCATAATTGTCACTTTCCCTAAAGCATATCTGAGGCTCATTTCTTCCTTTTGTTCTTTAGTTTGCTGCCACTGAGGTACTGAGGACACAGCGTTTCTCCTCCTTCCATATGACAGTTTTCTATTTCTGCTCCACATATTTCTCACCCTTCACTGGTCCCCGTGCGGGGGCTTTTTTCTCCTCCTCTGGTTTGGCGTTTGTTTCCAAGGAAACGGCAGCAGGGGCTTCGTTGACAGGATTGTCGTACATGTAGGATCCAGCTCCACCGATGTTGACGCCTAAAAACAACAAACGGTAGAAATCAGAACTCTGAGTTTGATCAGTCCATGTATGTCGTCCGTATGGAAACCCCACCTTTTGGTCCAAAGAGGGTGGCGTAGCACGGCTTGTGGCAATAAGGCTTTCCATCATGCTGCACAGCGTAAAGGGGACAGACAGAAGAAACGTCCATTACTTAGCACACAGAATAAAACAGAATAGAACTTTATTTACCCCTTGGGGAAGTTCCCTAAAGGAAACTATGACTCCAGCAGCGCACCAGTTCACCTTAAATACAAATAAGAGAAAACACCAAGCAGGCACAAATGGACTGAAGGTATACCTATAACTGTTACTCTGAACCAGAAGGAAAAAAAGAAAAAAACATAGTTATATAATTGGTTGTTTGCAGTCTGTGTGGATTCACATAATCCTCCAAACTTTGGCTGCATTTGAAGGAGTCTGAGTTCGTCTAAGCATTTATTTTTATAGGCATAAAAACCCTTATCTCACTTTGCATGTATGATTCTTTTTAGACATAAAATAAGCATCACCGATTCACTAAAACTAATGGTCTCTGTCATCTAGACGCTGTCAGTGTTTATGTAAACACTCTGTGGCGTTTTTTCAGTCATCCCAGGAATGTATATTCATACAGGATGTGTTTTTGCAGCTAAACTCAGTTGAACCTTTCACACAAATATGCACGTTCAAGTGGTTCATCTGGCAAGACCAAAACAAAAAAAACCCTGAAATGTGCACAATTAGAGTCCAAAATCAAGCACTGTGAAGAAAATATGGAAATAATGGACAATAAAGTTGCTCCCACTGAATAAATCAATGCATTTTAGCAGCGCACAATGAATACCATGAACACCAGTCAGCTCATCTGTGATTTTCAGTGCATTCAATTCAAAATCGAATTAAAACAAGAGCCACAAACAGTTTAATCAAATCAGTCTGATGAGTTTTAAATAACAGGCTGCTGAGCTGTTCATTTTATGTACAGCTAATGTTGTAGCCAGCTTGTTCTGAACAGACTGAAGAACATCATGCATTGTGAATGATGACGAGCTGTCATGTGTGAATATAAGTGCATTATAGCAATGATTAAAGAGGGACAGAGTACACATCTTTGAGCTTATTTGAACACGATTAGTCTAAGCATACTCATTTTCACATTTGCACATAACCACGATTCAAGTCTACTTTCTGCCGTCTCATCAAAGCACTAAGCTGCGTGAAACCCTGTTGTCTCTGCGATTTACGCCTTCTGGTTTATGATCGCTTCCCTGCAACGACAATGTCAGACGATGTTAAACTCCTCAGTAAAGTACAGACACGTCCAGGTTTCTCAGAGGAGTGATGCACTAAAGATACACAGAGACTCACAATAAGAAAGCTGAAACCTGTTATTGGCTTTTGGCAGCAGAGAATGACATGTCAACAGAGAGTGTGCACACAGTTTGTTGTGCTGTGGTTAAACTTGTACAGTCACTGTACTGACTTTCGTGCACAGTACATACACGGTTTCAAAGACAACACAGTAACTGTCCAAGAAATCCAACTACTTCCTGCTGAGGTTAAATGATCATGTTTTTTGGTTGATTTAAAAAAAATAAACATCTGTATTTTACCGCCAAACCAGGTACATCTCAAACAGCCTGCAGCCTCGGAGTGATGGGACATTACTGTTCGTAGTCACAGTTTATAATGCTGATGCAACGTAGCCTACCAACATAACCTTTGAAGGTGAAATATTTGCACTTCGTAAAACAAAAACAAATCATAACTGCATAAAGAAAATGAAGCATATACACTCTTCACGTCCTGTTACCTCAGCGTGGCCTCCCGGATTCAGAGTTTTGTTGCAGCGCTCACATTTTAGACAGAACTTGTGCCAGTCTTTCCCTAAAGATGACACTTTCTCCGCTGCGGGACAGGAAGAGACGGAGATCGTTATATCATGGTTATGGTTTATGAAACATAACATAAATGGACTAATGAATGATCCAAAACAATATCTGGACTAGTTTGCAATAATACATTGAGAACATATTTTATTATCCCCTTATTCAGGGTCATGAAAGGTGGTAGAGTGTTTGCGTGCGTGTGTCTGTGTGCGTGTGTGTGTGTGTGTGTGGGAGAGGACCCGTACACAGGAAAACAAATATGCAAACTCTACTCAGAATCTGGATTCAAACCCGGGACCTCCTTGGTGTGACGTTCTAGCCACGGTACCACAGTTCTGAACCCCACTAACAAATATTACTTCTTTTTCTCTGGTAAAGTTTGAATTCAAATCTGTGTATAACCTTTTGTTTATTAGTTTATTGTTTATTAGTGTTCAGGATTACTCAAACAAACAAATCACACAGTAAAAATCACATGACATTCTTGACAGAGGGTTAATAAAATCTGATTGTAAGTGCACTCGGTGAAGTCTGAGTCACATTTTACTTTTACAAAATAAACGCAGGATCTGTTGAGAAAGAGCCACCCCCTATGGGTCAGTGTTTCCCCGTAGAAAAGAGAGCTGCCTCTGCAGAGAAAGGGAAACATGTTTTTTTCCTTTGTTTTTGTGCACTAGGGCAGACACTCCTCCACACGCAGGATCCTTTTGCTGTTGCTTTGAACAGCTCCCATCTTTTCTATGTGCAAATGAAACGTTTTGTCCACAAAAAAAAAAAAAAAAAAAAAGGTTATTTTGATACAAAAGGAAACTATTTTTCGCCGAGAAATCAACCTTCACATATGGGTCCAGCAGCCATTAGAAGAAATGATATGCACTGTTATTAAGGTTTTTGAGGGGGCGTGTGTCAGCGTGTGAACTACAGTAGCAATTATGTTTTCTGACACAACCTGAATACACAACATAAGCACTAATGTATTCTGAATTATAACAGCTGAGTGAGTGTGCTGACTGCCGAGGTGACAGACGACATTTAATGGGCACTTATGAGTTCATATCAGCCTGAAGCACATTCTTTCCACTGCTTTCTAAAGGGCAGTGTGGTGACTCAGGCATTTCCATTTTCTTATTTATGGCATTTTTTAAAAATGCAGCTACCGTCTGTTCTTCCATCCCCCCCAAATACTTTAGTTACCTTAAACTGAAGGTAAATCCAAATGTGAAGTCTTAAAAAATACTTACTTTTTAAATTTGGTGAGGCAGATCAAACAACTGATGTCTTTCCTGTCTGGATAATAGATAATCTTTGGATAACGTTAGGATAGCTGGGATTTTTTGGGTTTTTCCTCTGTTTCCAGCCTTAATGCTTAACGCCACAGAGTAGTGAATATATACCTCAAAAACCCATAAACTGACAACCAACTTACTGACAAACCAAAACTGTGTTTAAAGAAGGCGAAACTCATACACACAAAGCAAAAACTGCCGTAACTTTCACATAAAATAAACAGCAATCATTTTTAACTGTCAATCCAGCACGGCCACTTTGCTTGAGCCCTTGAATAAAAATGCTCAATTGGAAATAAATGTAATTGGTCCCGTTCAGCATAATGGGCACAAATACAAGTTGGAAATTAAAGAATATAAAGTGCACCTTTATGACACCTGCTGCAAACATAACACTGAGTATAGCGTTATAGTGTTCAAAATACTCTGCAATGCAAGCCACTTTGCAACCCCCTTTCCACCCCAAGCTCTTCCCTTTCATGCTATTTCTGATTACGGTATCATCTGTTTTCATTGATATCTGCTCTGCTCTGTACAGGGGGTCTTGCTGTTTCTCTTCCCACCACCAACTTTTCATTTATGCACATTATGGGAGGACAGAGTTGTACCACACTGTACCACCAAATTACCATAGATGGAAATAGCTGTCTTCTGTGGACTACAAGCAGTCATGACTGAACTGTTTTTTCTACCCAGTTATTTATGTGACTACTCAATATACTGCAAGTGAAGGCTGAAAACAGATACAGTATGACTCCAGAGGGAAAACAAATATTACTCTGTTAAGTCAAATGAAAAACAACATCACCCCTTTTTAAGAGCCGCAGTTTCAGTCACAGAGACGTTTTTGTTTAAAAGACAGGAGGATGGACAGAGGGAGCGAGAAATTCACTGACAGTTGCTTATCTGTTTGTCCTCCTCCCAAAATATCTCAGCTGATACCCTCAGACTGATACAACATGACACTTCCTGTTTAGACTCAATGCCTGGCCTCGCTGTCAGTGTGATATCTGACAGTAAGTCACACCGACGCACAGAACTATGCCTGGATGGTAAAGGACACAAGTCTGCACAGCATAGCATTCGTTTTCTTCTGGGTTCTTAATAAAGGAACTGAATTTACTGAAGAAATCACATTAGCTCAGTTTATTATATACAAATCACATTAGAGCCTCCGTGTCTAGACCATCATCTTCTTTATGGCTATCGAGAACTTTGCATCCAGAAATCCTAAAGGATAAACTATCTCTACTGCAATAAATCCCCCTGCGAAACAACAGCGTCCACGTCCCGGAGGAATGTCGTTTTTTCAGATACTCATTTTTTAAAGCTTCCAATTTCCTGCAGAGTGTTTAAAGTGAATAGAGAGAGCGAGAGAGCAGCAGTTTGACTGAGGCTGCAGGGTGTGGTTTTGCTGTTGTTCTCCAGAGAAATGGGAAGTCGGAAGAACGAACAGAATATTGATCCGTGCAACAAATTGGCATTTAATAAATTATTTACCATGCCATATGGCACTGCACCAAAATGAAAAAAAGAGCTAAAAATAGATATTAAGTTAACTCCTTAGTATCGTAATACCCCACACTATTTGACAGCATTGTGCACTATCCAGAGAATATCGTATCCACTAACCAGGGATTAACCATCTTAATCTCATCCTACCTGCTTCTACAAGCCGACATAAAAAGAATTTTTCTCGGATGACACAGCTGAGGCTGATGACAACACGTCTGTTAATGGCTCCCTGTAATCTTATCCAAAGCTAGTGAACCCATTACTGCCTGATAAGGGACGTGTCGATATGCACCAGTTGTCTGTTGGAGTCTGAGATTCACCATCTGGGGAATTTTTGGATCAGTTTTGGAGAAAAACTGTCACTTTGATTTCACATCCAATCTGGCAACGTGTCCGTGGTACTCAGCTGTCAATTTCTCTGACATTCTGTTAAACTGTTGTAACAATGCTTTTAGGACCCAGAGTTTTGTATCGTAAGGTAGCTGAAGCTTTTATTTTATACATCTTCTGTAGAAGACCTGCAAGCTTTAAATCAGATTTGACGGGTTAAAGATGAATAAATAAATACATTTACATTCTTTTGCACAAGTAAAATCATGCAAAGCTGAATGCCTCATACAGTGACAGAGTATGTCACTGCATAAAGACAAATAGTAATCATACTGTGTACTTTAAAGTACTTTGACTCAGTGACACGACAGTAAAATGTTCGCATTGTAAATAGAAAGATCACTGATGGAGAGATTATGTTGTGACACTTGTATATAATTAGCTTGACTAATACTGCTCGTTGGCTTGACTGATCAGCTGCTATTACCCCAACAAAGATAGACAACACGGTGAATGTGTGGGCCAATAAAAAGGATGCAAGGATGTGATCGATGCATATAAAAAGATAGACTCTATTAATTAGTTTATCCACAAGATAACGTCACAAAAAAAACCTCAAAGGAGTCCAGTTAAAAATCTCTTTGTTCTGTGCGAATGGTAAAGGAAATAATGAGTGATTTAGTGTCAATGCATTTTTAATGTATTACCAATAAATCATTCATACGTGCATATGAATTCAAAAATCCATCATTCATGATTCCAGTCATCGTTTCAAACTAACACATAATAAAAAAAAATCATCCAACAAGATGAATCAGTGTCTTAAATAGTGATGTCTGTGTGCGTGGGAGACTCGATAAGCCTATTTATAACACAAAAACCAAACAAACATTTTGATCAATGGGTGCAAATCATCTGCACAGCTCGAAAATCGGTGATGTATCCGCTCATTCTTACTCTGCTGTATCCGAAAACGCGCGTTATCGTTTATAAGTAAAAGTCTATTTGAAGAATACTGCACTGTCTGTCTTTCATATGAAAACCACCCCCGGTTGATTATAACACTCCCACCCAGCGGTCATCGCGTCCGTTAGCCTCATGATGCCGGGCGGCCTCTGCAGCGGCTGCTTACTCACCGAAATACACCGTTTTCTCGCATTTTGGACATTTTGACGCCATGGTCGGTGTAAAAAGAGGGACGGGGTCGTTTTCTCTCGGTCCTTTCTGTCTGTCTGTCTGTCTGTCTGTCTGTCTGTCTGCAGCTCCGGCGGCGCAGACACACCTCTGATGATGCTGACGGCGGCGGTGACTGTGAGGAGACTGCGCCTCACATCCACCCTCTGCTTCTTCTCTTTCAACTGTATAACTCCGCCCTCGGGGTGACATCATGCAGCTCGCAAACCCACCAGACAAAAATGTACATTAATGTCTCTACAGACCCTGTTTGGTAAAAGCTTTTTTTTTGCAAACGAAATAGGCTTTCCAAAGTTAATCTGGTCAAATCATCGCACTTTTTTACAAGATCCATCAGAGAACATCTGAATGCACTGCTGCCACTCAAATGTCTCAGCATAGTACCAGCATCAGCCCAAGGGTCTAGTTACACTTTTAAAAACCAAGAGAGAGTTAAAAAAAAAAAAAAGGTTTTTATTGCACACTTTCTACTCCACAAATTATTGTATTGATCATCAGACAGACGCACATATATACAGTACATTGCTCTCTGATTTGGAAATCTGGTTAATCTCAGCAAAGTTAGCTCTTCTGCATTAATCAGTGTCGCCTTTTAGTTCTATTTGTTTCCTCGGTGTGGTTGTTAGGTTACACAGCATAGCTCTGCACGGGGAATGTTAAGTGATGCTCCGCAGCTCCCAAGTATATTACTGTGCATTCTTGGCCCGGAGATACCAGGGAGCTGACAGGCAAACGACTTTTATGTGGACTTATAAGAATAAAATGTTAACTTTGAATTATTTGACTATTTTAGGCTGAAATGACAAAAATAAATTAATTAATTAATTTAAAAAAATTACAGGATATGAAAAGTTTCTTCAAAGTTAGAATATTAAATGTCTCAAAATGCCACAATATATTAATATGAAGATATGACAAACTGTGCAAAAGAGCAAAAATAAAACAGAGACGTAAATAGGTCGTTTGATTTGTTATAATAAAAATACACTGTATCCAGAAAAAAATGCTGGAAAAATGGAATTCTGGTTGCTTTAATACTTGGCAACACTTGTTATGGTAAGTCATTGACAGTCTAGGTGTTTCATTTTTTTTCTTAGTTCTACAAAACAGACCAGCTGTCTGAGCTTGATATTTTCCATCTACACCTGAGAGAGCCATCAATAGTCTCAATATTTAAGTTAGCTTAGGATCAAATAAGCCAGGTGTTGCACATTGATGTCACATCAAACTTAGCTGCAAATAATTTGTAATTATGTGAAGTGAAATAGCTACCCTTAAATTCTGTTCAAAATAAATGCTGCACACAATCACTTTCATTTATGTAGTGCCAATTCCCAGCAGTCGTCACAGAACACAACCCCCTGTGATCCAGACCGTTCTCATTCCTGACGCGTAACATGCCAACGATTTGTCCCACAGGGACGTGAAAGGTAACCTTCCACGTCCCTGTGATACGAGCAGGATTGTGGATGGAATCCACTAGAATGAAGCTCCCAGCTGCAACACACGTTCCAGCTAGGGCTGGGCAAAACGATTATTTTCCGAATCGATGAATCTAGTGATATATGTTACTGCTAAGCAGCTTAAATGAGTTTTGCATTTACGGAGGTTGGGTGTTTATCTCTGAGTGTGTGTCTACGTGGGGGGTGTCTGGATGAATTAAAGGGTAAAAACCAGCGTTAGTAAAAAAGTTGAAAACTTACGGTCGTTTTATGATCGGCCATTTCCACCTTACAAAGCCGGCAAAGACTGAATCACTTCCTGTTCGGTTAAAATATCCCCATACTGTAGAACTCCGTGTTCGGGGGCCGTGGTTTAAGTCGACATGTTACCGCTACTTGCTGCCGCCTTGTGTTTTTTTTAAAAGTGATGACGCATCAACACAAATT
>VURO01020164.1:0-14765 GCA_015108175.1 Pelvicachromis taeniatus
GGTCTAAATGTGTCAGCAGATTGACGATCTGTCCACCTCTTGTTCTATCACAGCTGGGATAGGCTCCAGGGGATGGATGGATGGATGGATGGATGGATGGATGGATGGATGGATGGATGGATGGATGGATGGATGGATGACCTGGCTTAGTATCATGGGTATTGTCTTGCAACATCCCTTTTCCATATTTGCAGTCTTTCTTGTTACTAGATTTGTGATTGTTAACATTTATTGTCACTCTGATTATACAAATACTATTGTGGGAAATACTTAAGGCTCCCAAGTAGCAATAAAGTTAAAATTTTAAATTAAAAACAGCGGATTAAAAAAAAAAATAAAGTAAGGAAAAATGCTATAGTACAAAGTATAAAAACAACATAAAAGACAACAATGCAATAGGTTCTGGTAAGGTACACTGTACAGACCTGACATGCACGCGTGCAGTACCGTATGTACTATTGCTCATATGTTATGTGCATGTATTCAGTAATCTTATAGCTTGTGGGAGAAATGTGTTCTTTAGTCTGCTGGCGTGTGATTTGTGGCTCCTTGACCCTGATACCCTCTGTTAGTAGAGGACTTCATGGAGAACAGGCTGTTGTGTGGATGTGTTGCACCCTTTGAAAATTGAGGGCCTTCCTGGCTGTGTATAAAGGTCTTTCTGGCAGATTGGGCAGCTAACACCCAATAATCTGCTGAGCAACCACTCTCTTAAGGGCTTTCAGATCTTTACTGATGTAGTTACCATACCAAGTAGTGAATCCACCTGTCAGAAGGCTCTCTACGGTACACCGGTGAAAAGCAGTAAGGATTTGAGTTCTTAGACAAAAGATTTTTAAATACCTGAGATCACAGGGGCTTTTTAGAAAACAACAGTTGAAAGGAGTAGCTCATGTCAACTCTTTGTGTAAGGTATTTAAAGGTGTCCACTTTTCCCACCACTGCATTATTTATGATCACTCAGAGATGAGTGACTCCCTTTTTCTGTAATTTATCCAATGACATTGAGGCATATATGCTTGTTTTTAACTTTTCACAATTCAACTTTCCCAGGTCTTGCAAAATCATTCAGCTTCACAGTGGTGTTAGTAACCTTCTATTCATTCATAGTAGAGTTAGACCGAACTTCCATGTTTACCACCTGGGCACCATCAAAAAATCACCCACGGCTATGTTTAAGCCAGATCCCTATCGCACTGACTAATCTCGAGGGCAGTCTGGTATTGATTGCCACACTATAATGCTGTGTATACTACATCTCCAACATGGCATTGGGGGGGGGGACTATGTGGTATGCACAAAAATGCAAAAGAGGAAAGGCTGGTAAAGCCTGCCACTAGACTTGAAGGTAACAATGAAGTGGGCAGAGAAGGCAGGAGACATTATCAGTTTTTTCATGCACTCTTACGTGTTAGATCGTTTAGCTTTCAATTTGCAGCACACTGTATCTCAATCCGATGTGTCTTGACTTCCTATCCACTGAGACTTCATGCAAATCAGCTCAAATCAGTTATGAAATGTGTGAGAGAGGGAAGCAGAGAAGATGGGATTTGGAAGGTTAGGCTGAACTGAAGACATGATTGTCGCCCACCAGAGGAAGGCAACATGCATAGTTAAGGAGTTAAAGACTTTAAATATTTAGGGATTGATGCTGTTGATGCTCAGCTTATGCATTTATTTTCTTTTTTATATTTTAGGACGTGTCCTGCCTGATCTGTGCAGCACGAGTTTTAAAATCAAGCATCACTGGATAAAGGAAAGGATGTCGTTTGCCTAGATAATAAAATTCTCCTATAGTAAATAGATTGCGAACATGATCAAATATAGCAAAACACATGTCTAAACAGGAGAGAGTGAGTATCTCTATACTGTAAGTGCACGATTCTAGATCTTTTAATGAGTTCTGTTTCAGGTCTGCTGGCAGGAGCAAGCCACCAGCAGCGTGACGATGTGACCTGCTGATACGGCAATTCATAAACACAACGAGGCAGGCGCAGCGATGACAGAATCTATTCTACTTGCTCGTTTAGGCTATGCTAGCCAGCTTTCAGGAGATGAATAAATAAATAAACATGAGGTAGGCTTAAATGGAAGGGTTGTGTTATGTGGGCCAGCTGAAATGATCCCAGCTTCACCGCAAACTGACCCAAATTAGATTACAGGGTCTCTGGCGAGTACTGTTTACCTGCAGGCACAAAGTGCATAATTGCACATACACATTCTAGTAAAAGCTGACCTTTACTGATGGCTCAAGCAGAGGTTTTGCTCATACCTGGCAATGTAAGCACCTGGAGAGAGAAAACATCTTCATTTCACATAGTGTTTGATTTAATTTGATACGGTTATAAATACTGTAAGCACCCGCAAGGATTCGTTGAAGCGGTCATTCTCCCTTCACAGTGTAGAAATCTTTACAGAGTACACAAAAGCACTGCACGTCTGGAAGACGTACTAAATGTTGTACTAAGAAACAGAGGCGATATTGTTTTGTTACGTGGTCTCAGAGAGCTGGAGAGTTACAGCAGCCTTCAAAAAAGGGGGGGATTGTTTCTGTAGTTTCGTTCAAACGGCACACATCTTTGGAAACTCAAAGTCTCTTCAAACATTACAACATTTGTAATATGTTTTCTGAGCCATGAGGGATGCAGTGAAACAAATGTGTAGAGAAAAATCACACACCTGCAGATACTTCAAAAGTCTTTGTTTTGATTAAGATTAATGACGACAACGTATCACTTTGTCTGTTCTAATTGTTGCTGAAGCAGCCAGCCTTATTAATTCTATTAAATCTAATGTGCAAAGAATGTTTTCATTCAAGTTTCATTAAAACTAAAGTTGCAATAATCAATAAACAAGGCTACTTTTGCTAATACTTTGTTTTAAAACATCCACTTGATAAATCTACATTTCGGGTTGCACCTTTAGACACTTCATTTAGATTATTTCATGATACATTTTGAACAGTTACACTATAGGTTGTAATCTTTCAACTTCAGCTTCAGGGTTATTTATATAGCACCAGCTCACAAGAACAGTTGTCTCAAGTTGCTTTTGATTGTAAGTTAAACGCTTCACAGTATCAGAGTGAGAACCCCAGCAATCACCACACACTTGGTGACAGCTCTGCTGCAACTGGTTGTAAATTGAAAATTCTGCCAGAACCTGATGTAAGTGCTGCCAAAATAAAACTTGTGATCTTTTCATCAAAGCCACTGAATCTTTCATCTGTGACTACCTATCAGGACTCTGTGATCCGGTCTGCAATTTCAAGTCTTTTTAAGTCTTGCTTATCTTTGAAGGCCAAAAAGCGACTGCTGCCACTTTTGTATCTGTGACATTGCGCACATGCATGCATCCTTGTAATGCTTTAATGCATCAGGTGCAGTATACCGTGGAGCACTGAGGTTAATTAAAAACTAAACCTCCGACTTAGGCTACCCTGTTGCCTGTTATATACCATTTTTACAACTATATGGCCTTCAGAAACTTTATGGTAGTGACATTACTCTTACCCACAATCTGTTCCAGAGTTCCTACGTAGTATGCTGTTTCTCTTCTCTGAAATCAGTCCGGGTCTGACTAAACTGATGAAAGAAATTCAATATGCAAACGATAGAATAAAACAATAAAATACTATAAAGTAAAATGCTGTTTTTTAAAGAAACTTTAAATAGTGGTGATTATTATGAGGACATCCAGACAAACACACGTCAATTTTTTGTACCTTTTAAGATCACAAAATGTTTACATTGTGGGGATTTTTTTTAACTGATGTTGATATTGGTAATATTAGGTCAGGACCCCTTTATTAGCCAGAGTGTTGACTTTAATAAGATGTCCATATTGATATATAAAAAAAAAAAGAATCACATCTACAAGGCAAATTTGTGTGCTTTACATGTAAACTAGTACCTTGATTTACAATTTAACCCCTTGTTTTGTCCTGAATCTGAAAAAGCAGTTCTGATTTCAATTTATGTGGCTAGAGATTTTATTTTGTTTTACAAAGTCAAATATTGGTGAAGCAGTAATGTCGGCATTTCATCACAGGCAGAGCAGATGGTCACACTGAGCCAGACAGTCGTCTGCTAAACAACATGAGCCACAGACCGAACAACAACCCACACTGGCTTTTTTTGTTGAAGTCTCTACCTTATCTAACTTTGAATATGAACATGCATCTTCTCCTGCACCTTACCAGAGAGCAAACATTCAGGGGAAACAGCTCTTAACTTCCTAAAGAAACCATCAACAGCATGTAAATAAACCTGAAAATGTCAGTTCAATGTGGTTAGATAGTGCCGTCCTCAATCCACAGTTCCACTAAACGCACACTGTCTGCTTCGCTTATAAACTGCAGTACACTCTTATTTATTGTGTGTCTTATTCATTACATTAGCAAGAATGACAGCAGTAGTAAAATGGTAGTTCAGCATCTGCTGTGATTGAAGCATTTGCAAGGACAGATTTTTCCAGTAATCTACTATAATTTAGAACAGGCACTTTTCATATTTGTCTCATTTCTTGCTTTTAATAATAAGCAACGGGACTAACGACCACAAACTGGGCTTCTTGCTGTGAACACTGTCACCTCACAGTAAGAATGTTCTGATTCATAGTTCCTGGTTAGCTGGAGCCTTTCTGTGTGGAGAATGCACGATCTCCCTGCACTGGTTTCTTCCAGGTACTCCAGCTTCATTCCTCAATTCAAAGACATGTTAGGTTAGGCCCTGTGACTCTAAATCAGATAAGTGGCTCAAAATCAAACAAAAACATATTGGCATTATTTTTGCCCGCTAGAATAGTCATATTAGTTGTCAGATAATTACATTGTTAAAGAGTGCTCCAAAATACACTAACGGCACAAGAAAACATTTAAGAGGTTCAGGTCAGTGACTGGGATGGGTAGAGATGAAGCCTAGCAGACTGTGACAGTTGGTTGTGTCAGCACTGCTGTAAATCAAGGTAACTTTAAGCCTTTATAAAAATCTAAGAGGATTAGTCATAAAAAGGCTTAAAACCAGGCTGTAAATTTGTCCATTTCTTCTCTGAAGTTGGGCTTTTATTTGTAATCTATGGCGCCTCTAGTGGCGTTTTTCAGCACTACGTTTTAAGGTTCAGTGCTAACTATTTCTGAATTGTTTGACCTGAATATTTTTTTTACCTCAAACAATTTTGGGAGGTTTGGGAGAAACAGGACAGTCAAAGAGAAAAACAAAGGAACCCAGCATTCCTTTGGGTTCCTTTTGGGATTTTACTTTTACTTTTCTAAAGTAAAAGGAAAATCATTTCCCATTTCTTCATCCGTCACATCTGTATAAATCACATGTGGATGACTGCACTTATAACAAGCAGCCACAGCCAGATGCATCTGATTGAAATAATTGCTGATACTCCCATGGACACAGCAGCAAAGGTAGCTGCCACACCGTCACCACGGCTGGATGCACAAAGAGAATGATCTTTAATGATCTGTTCAATCCTGCGTGTCTCTTTTTCAAGTCTCTCTTATGCTGTCATCCTTTCCATCACTCACTCTGACCCTTCTTCTAGCCCTGTTGAATGGTTGAAAAATAAAATATATTTCCACATTACATTTCCGAGTTAGTTTTTTTGTTTTAAATCAGTGCATTTATCCACATGCTGTGTCAGATCTTTAGCCTGGCCGATACTGATTTTTTGGGACCATTAACAACTTTTAGGGAGACAAAAACAGGGAGACATATAGACAATAACATAATGTCCAAGATTATTTATTGATACTTATTCATAAATAAATTTTAAGATGGAACATGTTGGATAGAAAAGAGAAAAACCATGGGATCATTGTTTATTAACTTACCAGCAATGCACTCCACTATGTAGCTTACCATGAAGACACAGCTTGACTGCACCACCATCTGCTTGGCAGTGACACATACTCTGTTACATGTGTTGACACTATTGTAAATAATGGAATCAGAGCTGCTGCGCTGGACAAATTATGCGATAGCACTAGTTCTAAATTACACTGGCCCTTATTTTCTGCACATATTTCATATAAAAAATAAACAAAAGCAATTAGTTTCTTAATGGGTAACACATATATTGGATATATCCATGTCTCTGTCATATCTGCCAATATTGACTAAATTATATATTGATCAACATCGAGTGAAATCAGAATCAAGTATTTAAGCATGTAGCATGAAATTACCAGTATCCCGGGGATTTGCTAGATAGCTACATGCTGGTTTTGACCTATTCACCATTTCACTTAGTCAGCCTGGCTGTCAGTGAAGGAGGGGAGTGTATGTGATGGCAAGTCTTGAGACTGGACTGGCATCAAAACTATTCCTTTTGGCATTTGGCTTAGCATGTAGACTCAGTGAGAAGTCAAAGTGCAATCAGAAATTTAATAAAGTAAATCAGTGGACCCCTCAGATGGTATGCGTTTCATACCGATGTGCAAACTCATAAAAAAGTAGGTGAAATAAAATATAAAAGGCTTTAGAAATTCGTCATTATTCAGTTGTTTCTTTTTGTCAACATTAAAAGTTTAATTCGTTACTACTAATAATTAGCAACTATAACTATAATCCACAGTTTATTATTTAATATACCAAAATAATCAAATAATCTCTCTTTTTTTTTTTTTAACCAGAACTGTTTTCTGAGTCTTTAGGTGGATTTGTTACGCCTTACAAAAAAAAAGATTATTAGTCATATGTTGTGAGTCGCACCAGTGACAGTGTAATAAATTAGCAACAGTGGCAGAGCGGCAAAAAATAGCGTACAGTAACGACAAATGCACTCATGCTCTCTCGTAGTCTTCCGAAGATAGCTTAAGAGATTTCTTTATTTGATCTTTTCAGATGTGTTCAAAGCAGAGAAGTAAACACTTGTTCTTTTAGAAAAGGACAGAGGTTGGTGTAACATAGAAATCTCGCAGAGTGTTGCTCATTTTACAAACAAAATATTGTTATCGTACTGATACATGTGTGATTACGAGGCACCACACAATAACACTGTATCATCTTAATTATTTACACTTGAACAAAGCATCAGCCCTTCTGGCTACAAATGCTTGAGATGGCTGTATAAATTACTTTTTATCTCTGTGCGTGTGATAACGACGTATATGTGTGTTCTTACTATATATGTGTGTGAGCAGCAGACACTGAAACAGCAATAAGATGTTTGGTTTTTACTGTGGCTATAAGGGAGAGAGGTTAAATGAAAAAAAAAAAAAAAAAGGAAGGAGAAGAATAGATACACATTTGACCGGAAAGAATCAGACCATTTGGAAAAGTAGGCTTACACGCAAACATTCAGACATGCACACGCATTCACTAACAGGCAGGGATAAGATGCAGTAAACCCCCCAGATAGCACACACACACACACACACACACATACAAATATGCACAAACAGTGAATGCCTCAGTAGATGCCCATCTGCTTCAGTACTACCTCAGTATTCCATCAGCTTTCCTCTGCAGTGTGAGGAAGGTGAACATACCTGTCTGTGATACCACTCTACTGCACGTGTCATCCAATCAAAGTCCACCATAACACGATGAAAGTTTCCACTGCAGCACACAGTTTAGACCTTTTTCAGTCCACACAGAACACTGAGGCAGAAATATGAATTAGTTGTTTTTCAAGATGTCTTTGTTTGTTTTGTTCGTTTTTTTGTGTGAAACACTTTTGCTACTTTAACAGTAAGCAAAGAGCCCCTTCGTCCCATTGGTCCTCCTGTCGAGAGTGTGACATAGGAAGTTAAAGAAAAACAGCTTTATAGATAGAGAGATACACACTATTATCTAACGTCACAAACAACAGTTGTGAGGAGATTGTCAAGGCCTTCGCATGATATTCAGTGAATGAGGTCACATTGTAAATCGGCTCTGTCTCTGTAAACCCTTTGCCTCCTGGGAAGTTCGTGAAGTGCAGCCACTGTGGCAGGCATGCATCAGTACCTGTTAGGAAACCATTTATGTTATTTAGGTGAAGAGAGAAGTAGTATAGGGTGAACCAAAGCCCACATTAGAGAACAAAGCAGCCTTAAAAGTCATCAAATAAGCCTCCTCTGTGACTATTATCAGAGAATCTGTAGTTTAAGCCCCATCTTTGTGCATTTCTTAGGTCTGTTTATCGTGCCTTCATTTCTAATGCAGTCCCTGAAAGTAGAGATGTGAAAACACCCGAGGCCAGCACATTATCAAACGGTTCAGAACAGTGTAGCTTAATGTCTGCAGAGTAAAATGTCTATTACACACCCAGCTGTGCTGTATCCTTCAAAAAGAGCGTTTCCATGACTTACAAAGGATTTTCTGGAAGGCTCTGCGGAAGTCCTGGTTGAAGATGGTGTAGATTACTGGGTTTAGTGAGCTGTTGCAGTAGCCAATCCAAAAGAAGAACTTGAAAAGTGTTAGAGGGATCTTGCATGGTTCACGGCAGATTCCATAGAGACTGTAGGAGAAGAAGAATGGGAACCAGCAAACAACAAACACGCCCATGACCACAGCAAGGACGAAGGTGAAGCGTTTCTCCCGAGCAGCTGAGACTTTCTTCCGATTGACGGTGCTCCGACGTTTGCGACGAGATGAAAACAAGTCTATGGATTTGGAGCTGGCGCGCGACTTCCTGCTGGAGTATTTAGAGGCGGAGCTGCTCTTTCGGCTGGCCTTCCTGTCTTTTCTGTCTTCATGGTGATGTTTTGATGAGAAAGAACTTTTTTTAAGTTTCTCATCTGACGAGCTGCTATCTTCAAAGTCGTCATCATTGTCTGTTGGATGTTTTGGCTGGTTTGGTAGGGGGGTTTGAGCTGCTTGCTCGTGGCAGTGCCCATTCTGGCGTTCCTGATTTTTCATGCTGCCGCCCCTGTTAGACTTTAAGGACCCACCTATGCCCGGTTCAGCTTGGTCCATCCCATTCTCCAGCGGTGAATCCACATCCCTTTTCTTCTCTGACAATGTTCTGGTCCTGGTTTTTGCCACTTGGTAGATCCGAATATAGACCAGGATCATAATAACACAGGGAGCAAAGAATGATCCTATGCTGGAGTAGAGAATGTACCAGGTCTCATCATTCAGCATACACTGGGGACTGGCCTCGCTGCTGCTTCTGTCCATTGATATCAGTGGAGGGAAGGATATTATGGCTGAGATCAACCAGACCACAACAATCATGCCTTTAACTCGTTTAGGTGTTCTCTTTAAGTTGTACTCTACAGCCTGTGTCACAGACCAGTACCTGTCCAAACTAATAGCGCACAGGTGAACAATAGAAGAGGTGCAGAACAAAACATCCAGAGCTAGATAGATGTCACACCAAATTTTGCCAAAAAACCAGAAGCCCATAAGTTCATTCGCCAGTGAAAAGGGCATGACCAGAGTGGCTACCAGTATGTCCGCACTGGCCAAGGAGACGAGAAAGAGGTTCTGGGGTGGTTTTAGAGCTCTGCTCGTTAAAACGGCGATAACAACCAAAACGTTCCCGACTATTGTAAACAAAATCAGGAAGCTGACAAGTCCAGCAAGACCCCAGATAGCGAGCAGGGTGTACTGGCTTTCAGAGGTGGAATTAGAGGAGATATTTTCTGCCTCTACCCCGTCGTCCAGGCTGGAGATATTAAAGAAATCCATTTTTAAGTCCAATTTGGATGTTTACAAAAAAATGTTTTGCGGAAATAATCCGTAGAAATATCCAATTAAGACTTGAGCGCACATTTCACAATAAAAATATACATGAAATTGCATTTTTCTTCTCTCCGCAATGTTCCACATCCTCCATATAAGTCACTCATATGCATTTGAAAACAGAGAGAAAGGAGGAGGAGGAGAAAGGGCATGCCATATACAAGTCTTTTAAGTCCTTATTCCAAGAGCGCACGCTGCTCAGCAGCAAAATTTCCATGGTTAGAAATCGGACTCCTTCCTCACCGTGTCCTCTCCCATCCCGACTGCGCCCGCATCTCTCCACCTCCGCCTCCCCGCTGTGTCCTGAGAGCGGTTTGTAAGAACCACGTGTCTTTTTTTTTTCTTTTTTTCTTTTTAGAAAGCACCAGCAGGGACGCGCTCCGCCCCGGACAACAGATGTGAGCGATTATTGGAGGAGAGGAAGCAAATAAGCAATCAAACATTGTTTTTTTTTATATATATAAGTTATACGGGAATAGTCGATAAGATCAGTGCTGGCAACTGCTGGGGGAGCTCTTGCTTAATATGAGTCCAGTTTAGCTACGTTGTCGGTGTAAAGTGGCTGACAGTCACAAATTGGACAGTCGATCAGACAATCTCTTTTCTTATTTGACTCTTGAAGGTGTATTTTAGAGTGCGCTCACGCTGCTCGTTGGAGGTCACATTGCTGTCAAACTGACAGCGGCGAAGTTCCGCACCAAGCAAAGCACGCGCTGCTTTGTCCTTCTGTGCACACACTGGAGGTCAGTATTGTAACAGTCAGCACCGGAGGGACAAATTGGCCAGCACACACGATGCATCTGAACATTAGCGATAGTTTTCTTAAACAAATTTAATATAAATGTTGTTTCTTCTTCTTCTTCTTCTTCTTGCTTTCGCCCTGGTTCATGAGTGCAAGAAGAGCACGTGCAAACACATAGTGGAAATAATGTCCCCTCTTTGTTGCACTCTTCTGCCGGTATATTTGATGTGTTTGCATGGTGGTAATTGAAAGGCTTACTAGACGCAGTTGTGTGTTCTGATAGAAAGTGAGACGCACGCGCCTTTAGGGGATTTCAAAGGCGCTAAATCGTCGGCATGGAAATCACTGCAAATACAGAAGCTAGAGAACAAAATAGGGCGTGCGTGAAATATGATTAATGAGGAGACATCTTAAAGTCACGAGTTCATCCCCTTGGATGCAGTAGCCTAATGGGCGGAATATGCCTGGAGCAGGACATCCACGTTATCCTGGCTTTATTTAATTTTTTTTATCCATTCTGTCCGTGGGACACGTCCACGCAAACGCTACACACAGCCAGAGGAACACTTAATTCTATTTCTCTTTCTCCCTGTATCTTTTTCTCTTGCGCACATGGCACAGCAGCACACTGCCAGGTTCTTTAAATTAAATCCAAGCTCACTTTGGTAAAGTCAATCCCCCAAAAAGCCTGTGATACGTTTTTTGGACTTCCTTTGTGGACTTCCTCCGCTCCTGTTATCCCTGTGCTCTCTGGGTGGCTTTGCCTCCTGGAGAAACCCTTTCTTGCCTTTGGCATATAGCCGGGTATTAAGTTCCTTGGCCAGTGCGTTTATTGACCGTGTCTACCGGCTAAGTACCTGCCATTAATCACTAGAGCACACAGCCATACTGAATTAAAGAGCAGCCACAGCCGCAAGAAATGCTTAAGTCCAAATTGATCTGCATCAAGACTATGAGGTGGAATGAGGAGGGCTCAGGAGCTCATGGTCCAGCTGCCTGCATGGAAACACAGTCACTGACCTTCCCCCTGCATCCATCCAAAAAACAGTGTGTTTTTTTCTCATGCTGCCTTTTTAAATTTAACCTAGGCCGGAGTGATGCTGTAGGTCAGTGTAGAAGCACTCTAAGCTGATTTTGAACAAAGAGTCAAGTCTTATTATGGTCATTAAGTTGTGTCCTGGGGCCATAGCTCATCTATATATAACTGGGGCATTAGTGAGGGATCTCAGCTATTACCAAGCCCTTTTCTTGTTTTCAATGTTGAGTCTTACTCAGAGGGAATAAGCTGACACTTTCTGCAAGTAGCCAGGAGACCTCTTTGAGCTGTCAAAGAAACTTAGCTGATTATTTTTATCTCTTTAAACCAAGGATATGGACTTGTGCGCTCTGAATTATCATGCTTTTTGTTCTATTTCATTCTTTCTTATTCTAGTACAGTAATAAAGTACGGCTGTGTTTTTTTGTTTTTTTTCTTTGATACAGAGTTGCTCCTGGATCAGAAATCTGCATTTTTATTTAAATGCTACAAGGCAGCATTTGTAGAACTGAAAACAGAGAAAGCAGAGAAAAGTATAATGAGCCTCTCAGAGTTTCAGAAACATAATAACACCTGATATGTTCTAACAAGGTTATACAACAAGCCCTTTGTGGGCCATTAAAACCCAATACAGTGACCGCTCGAGTCACTGGCCTTTATCACACAATCAGAGCCTCATTATAGCCAGAAGACATAATTCCAAAGATGGCCACCTTCTGCTTATGAACTCTGATCATCTACCCGCGGGTATAAATGTTCAGCAAGCACATCAGTGTTTAAACCAAGTAACCAAATGCTGAATACTGTAGGTAAGGCATGCAAACTCTAATTCCCCAAAGAAATCAAAGCTGTTACCAGTAACAACAGCCACTTCTAATTTCTGCGCTCTCTAATGTGAGGTGGTTTCCATATCGGCTCCTCTATAAACTGAGTTACCAGCTGGTGACAGTGACAAATGACAGTGTTACTCGGGCAGATGACTACAGAGCCTAGAACAAATAGTTCAGCAGAGAAACATTGAGCCTAGGGGAGTTTCTCTTCTGCTAGCATCACCTCACAAAGCAGGGTCTGCTTCTTATCTACCACCTTGCCTTTGACAAATTACCTATTAGGAATTTAGATTGATCTGAAATTGATTTTTTTTCTCACATGGAAGGGGTTTTCTTTTTTATTAGACCTGCATAATGAAAAATAAAGTTGTCAGTGTTTCTAAGCTCACATATCTCCTTCTGAAAAATTGCATATGTGGCAAAATAATCCCAACTGCTCAGTTATTTGTGGCAGTTTCTGCGGGATTGTCAGAGCTACTGGAACACAGAGGGATTTTTAGAAAAGCACTTTTTTTTTCATTATTGTATGAACCATATATTAAACTGGTGTCTTTCTCAACTTTTTGCTTTCCCTAAAGAGTTGTCAGCAAATCCACGGTGACCTCAAAGTAGCTGTCACAGTGAAGCCTGTGGCTGGATGTCAAGCAGGATGCATTTTAAAAATAACAGGTAATAGATTTGTTAGCATCTCTTTGTAACTGGGGAATTAAGAAGAAAAAAAAAGAAACTCAGTGATGTGTTTCAACTGCCCTGTGTGTGAACTCACAAATATTTGGACTTGCACAATAATATGCACCATCTAGTTAACAGCTAAGTCTTTTGATTATGAATCTTGAGTTTAAAATCTCTGGGTGCTTTATTTTTCCTCAGTTTCAGAAAAATCTGCTTTTTAGAATTAATTTGTGTTGTGTTTTCTTACTTACTCATTTACTATTCGGAGAATGGTATTCATTTTTTATATTTCCATCTCTCAAAAAAAATATTTCTCTTTTCATTCACATTTTTGTGCTTAATCAGTTGTTGTCTATATAGAACTCCTCTGTTAGATTTTGAATGAATCAGCATAAGGAGTGTTGGGTGTGAAGAGACACTGTGGAAATAACTTAATGAATAGTTTGGCATTTAGGTCAAAAATGATCATGTAGTCAGTAGATACAAACTAATGAAACCTGTGTAGACTAGGAGTGTATAAAGTATATTGTTACATTTTGACATTTTAAAATTCAGTTTAAGCTGAAGGACATGTAGACGTCTAGCAGCACAGACTGGATGTTATAAGAGGACAGATGTGTTGCACTTTTATCAGGGCCACGGCATTATCTGGCATTGAGTATTTTATAGAGTAAGGACCGTCTGAAGAGAAGTAAAATATCAGGCAAAAGTATGCATTGTGAAAATAACTGTAAGCCTCTTTCAAAGCCTGCAGGTCGTCAGCGTAAGGGACTCGTGTTCAAAAAGCCACAGCTTTGAATTGAAAAGGACAAAATGTCGGGGGTGTTTGCCTTTGTGTGTTCCTGCCGAGTAGAAAGTGCATTACTCCATCGCTGTTTTGGGAAAAGGGTTGGGTGCTGTCACTAAGGCAATTGGTTTTCTTCCCATTACACAATGCAGTATCAGCAGTAAAGATATTAACTCCGTGTTTGGCATCAAGAGATGTGTCTGATTCCTTTTCTGTTAAGCTTTTTGGTTCATGGGCATCACAAAGAGTCAGCTGAGGGATCGAAAAGCCAAACGGTAGATGGATATTGCAACACTGTAAAACAATTTGTATTTTTTCCTTTTAGGTTTGGATTTGAAGTCTTTCATCCTCAGATCGTGCTAATATTAAAGTTGACCTTCAGCTATATATAAACTACTAGGCAGAAAAACAAGACTTCATCATTTCATACTCATACGAGACTCAAGGTCTGTTTTTTCGTGTCGCGTTTGTCATCTTTTATTTAACCGCCTGTATCTTTTCCAAAGAAGTCTCCAAAACTCCAGTTATGATTAACAGGTATGACTACAATCACAAATCAAATAGCTTTTCCAAAATTGATTCTCCACAATGGACACTGTCGAAACTATTTCAACCTCATAAGGCATTTGGATATTTACTGTGGTACCACAGACTGTTGCACTGCAGATAAGATTACTCAGCTGTCCCGAGAAAGGTTGACTGTCCAATTATAAGATGAGTGGCAGTGCAGCGTCTGGCCTAGCATAGTCATTACTGTCCATCTGAGTGACAGTTGGGCCAAACTTGCCGATCTGCAGGCAAGTCGAGAATTATGCACAGCATGAATGTGTTAGAAACGTGACACCCAGACATAGACGAGCAAAGTTGACTAGGAGTTGCATCATGATCTGTACACCAGATTGACTTGATGTTGGTGAAAAATGACCATCTGTGAAGTGTCACTGGCTAAGAGATCACAGATTGACCAAGAAATGTCGAAAGAATTCATGTAGAAATCAAATTTTAGGCTGGAGAA
>VURO01020164.1:22820-35545 GCA_015108175.1 Pelvicachromis taeniatus
TTACAAAGGGCACACTATCTTTTGCCTATCTTTACAAAGAGTACACTCTCATATTAGAAAAATATAAAGAGTTTACACACATGATACAGAATGAAATTAACACAAGTGCTACAGATTAATCAGCACTGTGAGAGAAAAGGCATTCTATAGTTTAGTGTTAAAAGTGCTGTAGGAATGTGTAAGGTGTAAACTCTTTGGTTAGTAAGACAGGAAAACAATTTAGAGTGTCCAATTAAAGTGCATGTCTTTGCACTGTGAGAGGTCCCACAGAACTGCCATGCTGCTGTTGCAACCCTCCTTACCTAAAGAGTCATTCAAAATCAGTAAATGGTGGACAGAGTTAGATTTGAAAACCTGTCCTGTGGTCTGACTGTCTAATCAATACTGCAAAGCAAAGACCCTGCAGTTTGGGGTAAAACCCCTGACAATCAGACCACCCCCCCTGAGCAAGCACTAGGCGACGGCGGGAAGGAAAAACTCCCTTTTAACAGGAAGAAACCTCCAGCAGAACCAGGCTCAATGAAGGGAGGTCTTCTGCCGTAACCTCTGGTAAATGACTTACAAACAGCTGAAACTGTTGCAATTTTTTTTTAAAAGAGGATAGTAACTTATGCAACATTGTGGATTCTGTTCATCTGAACGTAGAGTTTTCAGTGGGAGAAAACGCCTCCCACTGAAAACTCTACGTCCAGATGAACAGAATCCACCTTTTCTGCCACCTCTTCTGCCAGAAGGGCGCAGAGTATGACACCAAACCATCTTTATGATGTAATTATTTTATTTTATTCTAGCCAGTATGACTTATTCTGACTGATAGGTGCATGACACTGCTACCGGCATGCTTCTCCAAAGGAATGGCATTACACTGGTAATCACAAGAGATGAAGCTTGAATTTCTTTTGTAAAAGGTTTTAGTTTTGTTTCATGAGAACAAAGAATCTTCCAGATTCACTTTTATAACTTCCAGTATGATTGTTATGTACTGGTTACTTCAAGTGGCTACTGTCCACTGCACTCTAGTCCCAAGCCTCTATTGGTCAGGCTTATAAAGTGCTTGTAACATCTGGCATGTTGTCTAAACTCTACAGGGAAATTCAGTTAGAGAGACCATTACGTTGTTGGTCACCTTTCTGACCGACATTTTCTTGTATGATTTTTCCATTTGGCTTGTCAGCCAACATAGGAGTCATGGATTCTATACTTCTTCCTTTTTTTCTACCATGATTGAAACCACTGTGCTGCTGAGAATGTTCAAAGCTTAAGAAATATATATATAAACCCTTGACCTGCTGTTTCCCAACTCAATTTGATGACAGAGGTCACAGAATTTCTCTCACCCATTTAAATAAACTCACCAACCTTGAATTGCTTGTACTCGTGCAGCCAATGCCAAGCTAGCATTATGAGTGGTGATTTTGTCTGTGTGTGAGTTAATTTGTCCCGTTCTGAATATTATTAATATATTGCTAATGACTGAAGACAAACCTTTGAACGTTAGACAAGTTTTACCATGATTGTAAGTGTGCAAGTTTTGGTTTCTCTTTTTCTGGATTTTATTTTTGAGTAACTACATGTGTAAATAGTTGCCCTATGCATTGTAGACAATTCATATTGAAAAAAAAACCAAAACCTCATATAAGATCAGAATCTACAGTATATAGAGATTATGTAGATTTCCTGGTGGATACTACATTCACACTCTCTGGCCGTACACCTTATTTGCAAAGTATATACTGTAGAAGCTGAAGTTCACTAAGTAAGCATGTCATGTACAAAAGACATTTCAAAAGATAAGTAAAGGAAAATTTAAATGAGATTAATGAGATGCAAAATGACACACTTATGCACCCTTTCTGTTATATTTGATCATTATTTTTAATGTAATGTGGAATTGTAAACAGATATCATCACTTAAATACATTTTGACACATGGAGCACTTTTATGTTAGAAATCCATGACGTTCACCACATGTTCAAAAGACTTGATATATTTGTGACAGGGATTAGCTGCATCAGCTATCAGATGCCATAAAGGGTAACCTCAGCTTTCAATATTCCGCTCTTGTCTCTTCTGTTCACTCTCCTTTTTTTCCCTAAGGTTCTGATAGAGAGCATTGAAAATAACTAAAAGACACCATAGACTACAGTATAATGGACCTAGCCAATATGACGTTTTTTTCCCCCCTTCTTCTTTCTGTGACTTTCATTTTGCATTCTGACCTTGCTTTGTAAACCAGGATTGAAATCACTGCGAGGTAGTGAGTAGATGTCATGTACCTGCCTTCTGCACATTCTGCCCATGCAGCTCTGTCTCACCTCAAGCAAAGGGAGTAGTTGAGTACTGAGAATGTGTCTGAAGTAAACTATCTCGGCATGCTGCAGTCTCATTTTAAAAATAGATATATATGATTGTTTTTATCTTAGTGGAGATTAGAAGCTGAGTTGATCTGATAAGGGAGACAGGTGTAGATGTCTTCTTGTGCACGGCCACGTGCATATCGGACTTGGATGGTGTTGAAAATGAATCAGGATACTAAGTTCAACCTAATAAGATTGCCATGGCAACTTGCAAGGAAAGTGACCAGGGTGCTCATTCACACATAAGGGCAACATGTTTAGATGCTGTCAAATTAATGGAAAGGAGAGCATGTGGAAGAGTTATCTTGGGAACAGATATTTTCCAGAGGTGAAGGAAATGTCTCCCAAGCTAGCTGCTAGTTGTATTCTCACAGTCATGCTGGAGGAGAGCATAAGAGGACCACCAGAATCAGTACGACTCAACAAAGAAAAACCATACAACTTTTTCTAGCACTCCATTTATTAATCTTTAGTCATTATCAGTAACCAAAGCGGTGGATCGGCTGTCCAACCAACACGGTGATGATGCCTCCATTCTGCCAAGATGAAAACTTTTAATCTCACAGATACTTTTGCATACGGCTACATAGTTATCTACATTTTTTCATGCAGAAACTTTTGTGATATATTGCTGTTTCCACCGTCCTTCACCATGCCCTGTTTACTTCAGCTTTACTCAGATTGCGTCTATCCTTCAGCATACCCTGAGGAGCTTGTCTGCAATCATATCCTGCTAGTTTTCTGTTTGCTTCTTAATTTTATTTATGTTTTTTTTTTTTTTGACATACCGCCATAGAAAGGCCAAGAAGGTGAGGCAAAAATACAGTTGAACAAAAGGAAAAAGGAATACAACGGTGTATAGGTTGCATAATCTGTTGAGAGGAATATATATGTCTGCTGTATGCCAGCGCAAAAGGAAGTCCTTTTTTTTAGAGAGAAACTTACTTGTCCTGCAAAATCCTTCTGTGTATTCTTAATCATATATAATTTTATTAAAAGCAGTATTATAGTGTAATTTTGTGTCTTTTACTGTTATCAAAGTGGTGACTATGGTGTGTAAGCCTCTGATAGTCTATCAAGAACTGAATCAGTTTCAGCTGGTCACACTAAAGACTCTGTTGTTGTACATAAAGTACTTTCAGGCTGTGCCTCTCATCCCTTCTTCCCATGGAGAAACTCTGAGAGTGGCATGGAACATTAACACCTCCATTGCGGTGTTGTTCCCACTCATCACTCAGCAGTGTGAAACCAGATGGATAGCTTCTCATTGGGAGAGTTTTGCATCGTTGCTGTTTTTTGCTTCAGGATCCCATAAACAGTAGGTGATGAGAGTAAAAAGACAATAAACATGCTTCTGTGATTCACATACATTCAAAATAAAAAAAAAGTTTCTGATGTTTCAGAAACTCGCGGCTGTATCACTTCTTAATGTTTGTAAGCACTAAGCAATGCAAATTATCGTATGGAGTGAAAAGGCAATAAGGCGGTTCTAGGGAGGTAATGATTAGCCACATGGACTTCACTCTCCTCCTCACTAGGTTTGGTCCAGTCCACTGGAACCACTGTCCTTTTGTCCGTTTTCATAATAAACCAAGTAACTAGTACCTACAGCACACCTTCCTTGACCCTGTAAGTAATTTGCTTTTGAAATGTGTTTAAAATAGAACAAAAGATTTGGATCTTTGATTGATAAAGCTGTCTAGAACAACGAGTGTCTCCCAGTGACAAAATTAGAAGAAAAGTTTTCTAATAAATGTTCCCTAAAGTTAAGACAAAATCTGGGTCATGATCACAAAGCAACTTATCCCTCAAGGGGGGTCATAAGGTGTAAAACTGTTATGAGTAAAGAGGACTTTTAAGAGGCTGAAGTGTCTGTTTAACATAAAAATAGAAAAAAGAAAACGGTTAGAAATATAAATAGGTGTTAGAAGTATTCAGATGCTTATGAAGTTTCATAGGTTAGATGGTGCAGGGATAATTTCTGTGGCTAATCTTAAGAGAAGTGCAAACATCTCTTTTCCTAAGCAAAAACTCTATAAAGCTTGATGTAAAAGTGATCGCAACAGTAAGATATTTGGTAACTGAGTCTTAGTTTCAGTTTCTGTCTATATTAGAGTTTATTAGTTCCCCCAGCCTGCCTGCCCCCTCTGTGTATTTTCCCCACTGTTTTGCCTCTCTGTCTTGGATTAGGTTTTCTTTCTTGGTGTGCATATGAGTCCTTAACCTGCATACAATGACAATGACAATAACAATGCAGCTTTATGACTTAGATCTGCTGCAGATATCAACTGGCAGACTGCTCACACAATCACAGCATTTTCACACTCGCACATTGTAGCACAGTTCATTACAAAAGGGCATTCATGGGAATTTGGGCCCTCGCTGATGTTATTGGTGTACTAGATTAAACGCTGAGCCATTTTGTCTTCACCCACTACCCTCATCTCATTTCACAGCAGATAGATTAGGCACTGAATTTACCAGAAGTGGAGGGAAGACCAAAACTGCATCAGCAGGTTTGCTTCTTTCTTAACATTTAGAGAACTAAAAAATGGTTTTATTCAGCAGAGATTTTCATTACCTCCATGAAAATGAGGTGTTAGTGGTGATAAAGCTGTAGACACAAACACACACATATATATATATATATATTTAATTTTTTATTTTTTGCATACTTAGTCCAAAGAAGCATTCTTTAGCCTCCAGATCATACTAAGAAATTACCCTACAAAACTTTTTTATTGCACCTGTGGTTGAATACCACTCCAGTTTTGGCTTTGCACACCCTAGAACACCAGAGCCTATGTTAACCTTCATCTCAGCTCTTATATGTTCTTATATGCAGTGTTTTATAAGCTAGGTCTCCCAGCAACAGTACAGGGAACAAATCTTGATCCTTGAGAAGCCCCACCCTTTCGAGCTTATCAGCGGTTCTGATGGAAGTGATGCTTTGCTTCCCTGCCTGCTTGATCTCATACCAGGGTAGTAGCTGTGGGCAGCATAATAATAATAACAACATTTCTGTTATGTGCATTTTTATAAATGCTCTGCAGAAATGTGAGTGGGAGAGAGTTGGACCGTCCTGAAATTACTGTGAGCTTGTATATATGCCAACACAGAGCACATGTTGTAAAATGAGGTGTGAAAGCCAAAAGTTGCATACCCTTGTAAAGTAACTTGCACTGATTAACACCCCTCTCAAATCCATGGAGATATATTGGATTCGTTTGTGTTGTAAGATGGGAAAATACCCACTGCTGCAGCTGTGCATGCTGTATGTCAGCACACATTCTCAGCTTATCATGTATGCTACTCTTCTGAGCTCCCATTGAGCAATAATATATGTTTTAGATTTGTCTTTTTCATTTATGTTCTAGGTGACACGGTGACTTGTAATTTTTAATAATATATAATGCGACTATATTAAAAGTGGAATTTTGAGCACTGTACACATACAAATCAGAGAAATCCAATGACTTTGTGCGGTTTAAAAAGAAGATCCCTGAAATCTCCCTGACAGATGTGCTTGGATAGAATTTAATGCAACTGGGCTCCACTTTACCTGCAGTGAGCTGCATCTCTGGCTGTGCCTTCACATTGCACAATGTACTAGAGATACACATTCAGAGGACCACTCCGTAGTTACATGCTCAAACTCTTGTGCATAGTGAATCATGATAACATACATTTGAAATTATTTTCATCATCAAGCGTAATATAAAAGAATGCATGTGAAATGTGTACACACAGGCATGCACACACACACACTCGGACTGTGACGGATGAAAGCAGTCTTCCCCGGTGACCAAAGACAGCTCATGCAAACCCACGAGTGTAATCAGTAGTTAAAGGTCAGCATTCGACGCTACACCCACACTCACACATGCATGCGTATAAAAGCGTATAAAGTAAGATAAATATACAGCATTGTCTTACTCCTACTTAGTTTTCTATTTCTACATTATAAGTACTTTAAGATGGGATTCTTGCATTCTTCTTACTGTATGTTACAGGCATGTTATAGGTTTAATGCAGGCGTTTATTATTAGATGATGTACAGTTTATTTGTACATCATCTAATAATAAATGGATGAAATTTTACAAAATAGTTATAAGACTGATGTCCTTGAGTTGATGCCTGATGTTTAGGGCACTTACAATATAACAGAAATCTCTGCTGTTGAGTTTCTGGCAGAGGGCCAGTGTTGCATATTATACTCCTGTCACTCCCGCTTCCTTCCTGTTTGTTGTCTTTATATTTATTCTGTGCTAAGTAAAGGGAAAATAACTACAAAACAAACAAAAAAAAGATTACGTGTCACTGATACTTCGGTCAGTATAAATTATAAAGGCATCTGATATGCAGAACGTGTGGCAAAGGGATAAGATTTTTAAAACGAGAAGCTTAGTATGGTCAGAATAATAATGAGTCACTGGCGAATAATCAATCTAAAGGGCAAAAAAGCAATTGTAATGCCAAAATGTAACTTGTAATTAGTCATTTTTGTCTTTGTAATCGATCACTAGAGGACAGAACAGGAAGTCTTAAACTACATATTCCCTGTCTGCTTTCTGTGCAGTTTCTGCCTAAACTGGAAGCCCAGAGACTGACTAACAGACTAAATAATGGGATCATTGACTGGCATGATTTCGGTGTATTACCTCCAAAACTGACGACAGACGGATGATTCTCATCTTTAAAAATCATTCATTAAATTGTACTTCTTTAAAATGACCCGTGCACCCTGGGAGAGCTGTTAGCATAGCATTTGTTGTTGTTTTTTTGTTGTTGTTTTTTTACTTCTGGAAGTTTCTGCACGTGCAAGTGTGCGATTGTATAGTCGTGGGTGTTTGCTTGGCTGCATGCTCGTCTTGATGTGTTAACGGTGAATAGCAGCTCCATATCAGGCACACCAGCGAATCCCCTCTCCTTTGTGGGTCTGTTTTCATGTTGCTTTTCTCAGCAGGAAATGCAATATTGCCAGTGCCTAGGGCTGCAGGGCTTCTAATGCAGTTACTATTGTCTTTTCTCTTATCCACCCACATGTCTCTATCTCTCCATCTCATTCTGTCCTGGTTCATTCTTGTCTCCCAGGGTTCTCACTTGTCTTTACACGATTAAGTAGAAACCCCCATGGTCACATCGTCTTATTTTGCCTTCTCACCTTTATTTTCTGCTTGCATTTGCCTTCTGTTGCTCTAAATCAATGTTACTTTCTGTATTAGTTCAGATTACTCTCAGATCATTTTTGTTGTTCATTTCATGGTGTCGTAACATGATATGGTATATGGTAACATGTTTGGTATATGTGGAAAACATTGAATTTGTGCAGATCTGCACACGAAGGAAAGCGTGGAGAAGCTGGGATGAAATGAACTTCATTAGGTGGAAAAGAAGCCATTTTCTCAGAAAGGAAGCACATGTGGTAAAAGATGAAATAGACAGAGAGCTGGTCTGTGCTTAATGTTGTTATAACACCACCATCACTCTTATCATCCCTTTGGTGTCCCTATCAATCACAGAGTAGACCACGAACCGCTCCTATACATAATGCAGGGAAACACAGTTGTCACTCAAAGCAGTCACACATGCATCACCATCCATGTGCTCTGTCCATCCATATCACGCACACACACACAAGTCACAAGGTTAACAATGCTGTGGCAGAAACACCGGCTCAGGAAGAGCTGCTTCCTCACTCTGTCTGCATCCTGATTTGCTCATTTATGGCCTGAGCTCACCCGGGTAGTTCACAGTTATGCACCTCAGCAGCTTGCAACATTATCACATCTGTCCCTTTGGTCCTACAGTATGGATCAGCAGAGCGTGTGATAAGCCAGGGTGAGCGACAACAACACTGACTGCAAGGAAAGTTGCAAAGTAGGAAGGAACTGGGTGTGGAATATTTTTATTCCTTCTTCGTCCATGAGGTGCTCTAAATGGGCACAGATCATCAGAGCATGTGATAGGGGAAGGCCAGAGAAAGGAAAGTAAGAGAGAAAGAGGGAGAGCGATAAACTGAAAGCAGACATGTGAAAGGCTATATCTCTATAAGGTCTTGTACAGGAAGAGAGACACCACAGAAAGTGAATTAGCTCAAAAATAGCGACAACAAAAGGGCACCCATCTGAACAGAGACAGAAGGATCATCCTCTTCCTAATATTAGCCTGTTGATCTTATGGGAAATAGAATGGTAGGAGAGGGGCCGGAGATGAGAAAGTTTCATACGTGGAAATAGAGCAGCAGATTAGTCATGGTGAGATATAAATGGTATTTCAGTTACAAAAGACTAAGAATCATATTTGGTGGAAAGGAATGAACTGAAACGCTTATCCCACACTTCTAACTCTGATATAAAGTTAAGGCATGAGGGACAAAGAATATACAGTACTTTGACACTGGCAGTTAAGAATACCAGGCTGTGTGTAAACCGTGTCAACGCTTTCTTAAGGCAACTTTTCCATAGTGTTGCCCGTTATAGTGGGGCAAGCACTGCCTCGGGCTCTGAATCAGAGGCAGACTGCTGTATACAGCTGGAGTGAAATACTCCATTTGTCTTCACTGTTTAGGAGAGAATGTATGAGTAAAGTAGAACATTAGAGAGACAATATGATGAGTTTTAGTAAGCCGTGGTATACTGGGACTCTTCTAGCAATGCAGGCGGGCAGGTCGCCTTTATAAGACACTTTTTGAGTTTTGTTCGTGTTTTTTCTACTTCATTTTTTCCACTTACACTGATATCTATTTTGAAATATTAATAGAGCTTATCCAAGTATTCAGCGTTCAGTCAGACACAAACAATAAAAAGTAACACACCATCAGACAATGTACGACAAAACATCAAAGTACAACATGAAAGTCTACAGTAGGGTAAGAAAACCCAAGACAATAAATAAATATGAAAGCATACAGCATGAAGTATAACACATACTACCATCAAATTAATGATCACAGATCTGGTTCCTCGTTAGGGCCCTTTCTCATAGGAAGGCCATGTGCTGCGCTGACCCGAGCTGGAGCGAATGGTCCAGAAATTGTGTTGTGCTGTGCGTAATTTTGTTGCACCTGCTCTATGTCTTCTAGATGGACCTGCTCCCCGTCATTTCCCAATATGCAACTCTCATCCATAAAGGGGAATGCCCAAGGTCTCATTATGCACGTCATAAAGTTCACTCTGGTGTCTGATCTTTGACCTATGATCTTGAAGCATTACATACTAAAAATGATGTATTTCATTATCTTTGTCTGTATGTTTGGAGCAGAAAAACTTGAGATGTTCAACTTTTCAATTTTAATTATACAGTTCTTATCATATATCCATGCAGTGTGTGATTGTGGCGTCATTGTGATGTTGTAGGGCATCATATAATAAAAATAAAAAGGTTCTCTCCACGTCCCTTTATATGATGTATTATACCGATATGAGCGATATACTTGCTGATTTCATGAATGTTTGTAATTGTCTGGTCAGAAACATGCACATGAGTAGTTCCCCGGAGAGCATTTTGAAGGCCGTTGGCAGCGCGCCTCTTCCTTCTCAGACAAAAGAGCAAATGCGCGTCCTGCTGGCGGGTTGAGGCCTTTCTATGGCCAGCTCTCTGTGTGCAATGGCCCATCTTCTGGTATTTCCTCACAACTCTTGAGACGGTGCTGGTTGACAAAGAAAACCTAGTGTCAGCATGCATAGACGTGCCATCCTTTAGCAGCTATTGTAACTGTGCAACAGATTACAGGTACAGTCTCATGCTGGCTGAAAAGTGTTTAGTGTTTCCACCGTTTTTAGCCAAGATGGCAACCACTGTGGTGAGAGGTCTGTAATAGTCTGCACTTAACTACTCGCGTTGCTCTTTATGTAGCCATTATTGTCCATATTAATGCACTTACGCACTCAAAACAGTGAGTGTTAGTATAGAAGTATGCAATGAGAGACACAGCAGTAATGTGTACAGTGAGCAGAGCAAGTTCTCAGATTCTTATTCGGTCCCAAAAGGTCTAAATGAGATATTATCTATGAGAATCATGTTCACAAGAATACTTAAATTAAAATTAACATCCCACACTGCTTCACCATGTTCTGCAGTAGCATAAAGTAGTTCAAGAATATGGGACAGAAGAGGAGTCAGAAGCTTGTTACCACTATGGGTTTATAATGAAACCCAGATGTTTGCTGCCAAATACATCCCCAAACACACTAAACAAGTATGCCATCCAGGATTTGTTTACTTTTTTTTATTATGGAAATTAATATATGAACTTAAGGTCATTACAGAATCATAGCTTAACTCTTATCATTTAGTACTCAGAATCATCGAGTATAAGTTTTACAATTGTATGTTGATGTTTTCTAAAAAGAAAATTCACATTAGGGGAATTAGGGGAAGAACTAACAGTGAATGTTAAATAATGTCTCTTTAGAAATGTTGATGACATTATTCAAATGTGTTTTTATCCCTTTTTAATGAACAGGATGTGCCACTGTGCTGTATCATCAGCATCTGTTTTAACTCACTGCTTTCTCTGTGGGTTTTGTCCAAATACACCTTTAGGAGTTATATGCAGGATATTGCTGGAAGGGATAATTTATCACAAGAAAACTGGTGACAATGTCAGGACTCTTATCTGCTGTGTCCATTTTTATTTTTCTTCTTTTGGTTACAACAAGCCTCGTCTTATTCCCGGGGTGTCAAATACTGTCATTTTCTCAAAGCTGCTGTTATCTCACCGGTACATGCAAGATTTTCTTTAGTGTCATTATCATGACACACCAGGTAACAGCAATACTGAGTTGAGCCTGTCAGTCCCAACTCACCATACTCGTAAAGGATCCCTTAGCATTACATTTTATTGTGCAGTTTTTCAGCACGACTAATATTATCTAAGTAGTTTTGACCTGAACCATAATCTTTTCCTCTTCTCAAGTAGTTTTTGGTGCCAAAACATAACCAACAAATAAAAGAAAAAGAAAGAAGGAATTAAAACCAAGGAAAACAAAGTTTTCAGACAGGACTGTTTTTCTTCTTGTTAAAAACTTACTCATCCTCCCATCAGCCACTGCTCCCAGTGCAAACTCTGGGACTAGTTATAGGTGGGACATTATTTCATCACCCACTATTGCCATATCCAGTGTGTCAAGTCACTGATACCACCTCAGGAACACACCAGCAGCACCTTATAGATGCTGTAAATCATATCACAGCATCTGTAAGTATCATATAAACGCATATACAACGTTTATCATTTAAACCCTACAAGATGTGTAAAAATGAGAAGAACATAATTTAAATATATTAACATCACACAAACTTGGGAATATAATTTGCGTACTCGTAATATGGGAATTACAAAAATCAGTTTAAACTTTCAGACACTTCAGTTTGTAGTCCACGAATCAAAAATTCTTCCCTGTTAACAAAAATCTGCCTCAATCACCTCGTCTTCAATCACTTCTATTCCTTGGAACATACTGTAAATGAACACATGATAGCAAGCTACATTAAATACCCAGGCATTTAAGATTTTTCAGCTTTGTTCCTTATGTTGCTTTTATGTTCAGAGATCCAGATTTGTAGATCTTATTTAGTTCATCTGCATATAATAGCCCACATGGGCATTTCAACAGTAGATTTGGCTTTCCGTTTTGAACTTCTTTCAACTGTAGGGATGTGGAAACAGATTTCCCTTGATCTTAGCTCTATACGGAGAGCAAATTAAACACGGATAAATTCCCACATGGTAAATCAGATAAAATATGTTGAGGAGCTTTATAGACATCAGCTCTATTCGAGTTTTTGCCCATTTATCGGCAAATATAGGGATAGCTTTGAAGGAATTACCTAATGGGCCAGTTTTTAACAATGCTTTTATTTCATTAGATAAATAGGAAAATGTGGTGACCACTTCTGGTATGTAGTAGGGCTGGGCAAAACGATTATTTTCCGAATCGATGAATATAGTGATTAATTTTTCAATGCATCGATGAATCTAATGATATATGTTACTGCTAAGCAGCTTAAATGAGTTTTGCATTTACGGAGGTTGGGTGTTTATCTCTGAGTGTATGTCTACGTGGGGGGTGTCTGGATGAATTAAAGGGTAAAAACCAGCGTTAGTAAAAAAGTTGAAAACTTACGGTCGTTTTATGATCGGCCATTTCATCCTTAAAAAGCCGGCAAAGACTGAATCACTTCCTTTTCGATTAAAATATCCCCATACTGTAGAACTGCGTGTTCGGGGGGCGTGGTTTAAGTCGACATGTTACCGCTACTCGCTGCCGCCATGTGTTTTTTTGAAAGTGACGACGCATCGACGCAAATTTTTTACGTCGACGTATTTTACGCGTCGACGTAATCGATTACGTCGACGCGT